>VMDR010024911.1:0-14769 GCA_007922815.1 Macrotus californicus | reverse complement strand
GAGGGGTCATCCCTCATCCGCACTCCAGGGTCCATTCATTGATGCCTGGCACCCGTCTTCTTTAGGCTACCTGGGGAAGGAAACCGACCCTGGCAACAGGTGCTCCCCCCCTGCCTTTCCATCATGAAACACATGCCCACAGGGCAACTGGGAATCTCCAGGAGAGCTGGACAGGGAGAGTTGCACTGCCCAGTTGAGAAAAAGGGATTGGGAGGCCTAGTATGGGCTCTTGAGGCTCCTGGAGGCTGCCTCCACTGTCCATGACTATACCAACATGAACGCTCCCATTCCTGGCTAATCTCGAAAATAAGCAGGGTCAGGGCTACTTAGCATTTGGATGGGAGACCACCTTCGACTACCGGGATCTGTAGGCCTTTCCCCATTTTTTTCTCTCTCTGAGTGTCTGCTTTCAGCCGCGCATGCACTGGGACTAGCGCCTGTGGATGCCAGGGCTTGGCTTCCATCCCTCTACCTGCTCTGGGTGTGAACCACTGGCCCAGAGGGTGGGTGGACCCTTGCCTTTGCCTCAAGCCTCTCTTGGAAGCCTAGAAGCTACAGGTCATGGCCACAATCAGACCGGGGTGAGTCTGACATCTGATCTGCGGTGGGAGGCCTGGTGTCCCATTTTGGGCCCCAGACCTGGACACCCATATAAGTGATGCTGGCTCCCCAACCCTTCCATCCAGAGCCCCAAGGTGCTGGGCGGTGGTCCCCATCGTACCCTATGTGCCACCAGGGCTGCCCTGGAGACAGGCTGAATGCTCAGGGTCCTGTGTGTCCAAGGGTTCACCCCTCATACGCTCTCCTGGGTTCTTCCACTTTCACGTGGCACCACTCTCCTTTGGGCTACTTGGGGAGGGAAACAGACCCTGGCCACAGGTACCTTCCTCCCATCTTTCAGTCATAAAAGGGACATCCATGGGGAACCTCGGAACCTCTGGGAGAGGTGGATGGAGAGTGTGGTAGCCCTGGGTAGAGAGGGGGATTGGGAGGCTTGGCATGGGCTGTTTGGGCTCCTGGAGGCCTCCTCTGCCATATACGGCTATACCAACCTGAATGCGCCTGATCTCCTCTAATCTCTGAAACTCACCGGGGTCGGGGCTACTTAATACTTGGATGAGAGACCACCTGGGAATACACAGTCCTGAGTGCTTTTCCATATTTTTCTTTTCCCTGCGCCTCCACATTTGGCCATGCATGAGCTTGGACTAACACCTTTGGACACTGGGGCTTGGCATCTTTCCCTCTACATGGGCAAATCATCCCTTGCATGTTGGACCTTGCTGGGGAGCCTAGGAGCTGCAGGCCACGCCAAGAATCAGACCAGGGAGTGTCTGACATCTGCTCCAGGGTGGGAGCCCCCTGCCCCACCTACAGTCCCAGACCCAGACACCCACAGAATGTGCGTGGGCTCCCCAGCCCTCTCATCCCAAGCCCCAAGACGCTGGACGGAGATCACCAAGGTATACTGTGCACAGTCAGGGACACCCGGAAGTCGTGCCAATCGCGCAGGAACCTTGGTGTCCGAGGGGTCAACCCTTGTTTGCTCTCCGTGGTTCTTCCACTGGTGCACAGCACCATTCTCCTTTGGGCTACCTGGGGAGGGAAACCGACCCTGGCAACAGATGCCCTCCCCCTGCCTTTCAGTCATGAAGCTGGCACCCACGGGGAAACTTGGAGTCTCAGGGAGATCCAGACAGGGAGAATGGTGCATCCCAGTGGAGAGAGAGGAATTGGGAGGCCGGCCATGAGCTCCTGAAGCTCCCGGAGACCACATCTGCCGTCCACACCTATACCAACCTGAACGCACCTTGTCTCATGTAATACCAGAAACTAAACGGGTTTAGGGCTACTTAGTACTTGGATGGGAGACTGCCTGGAAATACCGGGTGTTATAGGCTTTTCCCCATATTTTCTTTTCCCTGCGCCTCTGCTTTCGGCCATGCATTCACTTGGACTAGTGCCTGTGGATGCAGGGTCTTGGCTTTTGTCTCTCTAACTGCTCTGAGGTCAACCCCTGGCACGGAGGATGTGTGGACTGTGACCTTCACCTCCGGCCTCTATGGGAACCCTAGGGAGCCACAGACCATGCCCAGAATCCGGACCTGGGCATATCTGATGTCTGCGCCTTGGTGGCAGCCCCACTGCCCCACTTGGGGCCCAGACTGGACACCCACAGAAGGTGCGCCGGATCCCCAGCCCTCCCATTCTGAGGACGCAGGTGCTATACGGAGGTCCCAAAGATACGCTTTGTGCCACCAGGGTCTCCCCCACACTGGGACAATCACGCAGAGACCAGTGTGTACAAGGGATCATCCCTTTTCCGCCATCCGGGGACCTTCCATTGGAGCATGGCACCTCTCTCCTTTAGGCTACCTGGGCAGGGAAACTGACCCTTGCAACAGGTGCCCATTCCTGCCTTTCAGTCATGAAGTGGGCACCCTCGGGGAACCTAGGATCCTTGGGGAGAGTCAGATGGGGAGAGTGGTGCATCCCAGTAGAGAGACAGGGATTGGGAAGCCTGGTTTGGGCTTTGGAAGCTCCCGGAGGCCAACCCTGCTGCCCATGGCCTTCCCAACCTAAACGCGCACAGTCTGGTCTATCTCAGAAACTAAGCAGGGTCAGGGCTACTTAGTATTGGATGGGAGACCGCCTGGGAATACCAAGGGTTGTAGGCTTTTTCCCGTTTTTTCTTTGCCCTGTGCCTCTGCTTTCGGCAGAGCCTGCACTCGGACTAGCTCCTGTGGAAGCTGAGGCTTGGCTTCAACCCTCTATGTGCTGTGGGGGTCAACCCCTGGCCCAGAGAGTGGCCGGATACTCCCCTTTGCCTTGGGCCTCTCTGGGGAGCCTAGGAGCTACAGGTAATGCTCACAGTCAGACCAGAGCATGTCTGACGTCCGAGCCAGGGTGAGAGTCGTGGTGCCCCACTTGAGGTCCAGGACCCGGATATCCACAGATGGCATGCTGGCTCCCCAACCCTCCCAGCCCAAGCCCCCAGGCACTGGACAGTAGTCCCCATGTTTTGCTTTGCACCACCAAGGCCACCCCCAAGACCGGCCTGTCACTCAGGGACCTGTGTGTCCGAGGTGTCACCCCTCGTCTGCCCTCCTGGGTCCTTCGACTGGCGTGTGGCACCACTCTGCTTTGGGCTACCTGTGGAGGGAAACCGACCCTGGCAACAGGCCCTTCCCCCAACTTGAGGTCATGAAGGGGATGCCCACGGGAAACCTTGGAGCCAGAGGGAGAGCTGGGTGGATAGAGTGGTGCCATACAGTGGGGAGAAAGGGAATGCAAGGCCTGGCACAGGCTCTTGAGGCTCCCAGAAGCTGCCTCCCCAGTCTATGGCTAAAGAAATCTCCAAAAGTAAGCAGAGTTGGGGCTACTTAGTATTGGATGGGAGAGCGCCTGGGAATACTGGGTGCTATAGGCATTTCCCCATTTTTTCTTTTCACTGTGCCTCTGCTTTTGGCTGCACATGCACTCGGATAAGTATCTGTGGACGCTGGGGCTTGGCTTCCATCCCTCTACCTACCCTGGGAATGAACTCCTGGCCTGGCGTGGGGGAACCCTCCCCTTCACCTTGGGCCTCTCTGGGGAGCCTAAGAGCCACAGATCATGCCCAGAATCAGACTGTCGGGTGTCTCACATGTGTGCCAGGGTGGGAGCCCTGGTGCCCCACTTGGGTTCCGGGAACTGGACACCCACAGAAGGTGCAACAGCTCCCCAACTGCCTGGTCTCCGGTACCCAAGCGCTGGCCAATGGTCCCCATCATACGAGTTGGGCCACCAGGGCCACCCCGGAGCCTGGCAGATCATGCAGGGACCTGTGTGTCCAAGGGGTCACTGCTCGCCCACCCTCCTGGGTCCTTCCACTGATGCGTGGCACCACTCTCCTTTGGGCTACCTGGGGAGGGAAAACAACCCTGGCTACAGGTAACCTCTCCCTGCCTTTCGGTCGTGAAACGAACACCCACGGGGATCCTAGGAGCCTCGGGGATAGTCGGACAGAGAGTGTGGCACTGCCCAGTGGAGAGAGAGGTTTGGGAGGCCTGGCATGGGCTGTTTAGGCTCCTGGAGGTCGCCTCCACCAGATATGGTTATACCGACATGAATGCACCTGATGTTGTCTAAAGTCAGAAACTAAGCAGGGTAGAGGCTACTTACTACTTGGATGGGAGACCACCTGGGAATACCCAGTGCTGAGGGCTTTTCACCATTTTTCATTTTCCCTGGCCTCTGCATTTGGCTGCCCATGAGCCCAGACTAGCACCTGTGGACCCCGAGGCTTGGCTTCTTTCCCTCTCCATTCTCTGGGGGTAAACCCCTTGACTGGAGGGTACACAGTTCCTCTTTTGGTATTTGAGCCTTCCTGGGGAGCCGAGTAGCAACAGGGCATGCCCAGATTAAACATCGGGGTATGTGTGATGTCTATGCCTGGGTTGGCACCCCTCAGCCCTGTAAATCTCTGGGTTGGAACCGGACACCCATAGGAGGTGCACCAGCTCACCAGCCCTCCCTTACTGAGTCCCCAGGCGCTGGACAGTGGTCCCCAAAATATGCTGTACGCCACCGGGGCCGCACTGATGCCAGGATGATCGTGCAGGGAAATGTGTTCCCTCAGGGTCCGTCCATTGGGGCACAACACCGGTCTCCCTTAGGCTAAGTGGGGAGGGAAACTGTTCCTGGCAACAAGTGCGATCCCCACACCTTTCAGGCGTGAAGCAGATGCCTCCCTGGGAGATGCACCCTGGCGCCGTAGGAGCTCCTCAGTGCCATTTCTGGCACTTCCCCAGCGGCGATGTTGCTCGAGCAGCGTCACTGCCGTTGCAATGGGTGGTAGCCATGGAATAGGTTGGATCCCATTTCCAAGGGCAAACGAGGGCCAGGGGTCGATGCATCGGGCGTTCGGGCATTTTGGGGGCTGGTGGGCCACAGTGCTCACAAACGTTTTTTTCTACCCTGGGAAGAGTGGGGCCTGAGACAACGTTGGTGCAGTGTACTAGCACAGATTGAAGCCCCCCAGGTTGTGGAGTGTTCTGAGTGAATCTGAGCATCACAGTGCACTCCTGAGGTCCAAGGGCACTGTCCTGGGGTGACCCAGTGGTGAGGACTGGGCACCCCCAAAAGGCACATGAAGCAGCAAATTCTGCACCAAAATGTCCCGGGGTCCTTCCAGGTGCAGCTTTCGCCCTGACTGGTCGCAGTAATCACCTGTCGTGGTCCCGTCCAGCAGGAACGCATGTTGTTGTGGAATGCTTGTACTAGATCCCCGGACAAGAGACAAACAAATTCACACGGACTAAAGAAATCCGGTGGAGAAAAGGGACGTGTGGCTGATCTCTCAAAGAGAAAAAGCCCTCACTCCTGCCTTGATTGGCTTTTATTGATACTCTAGGTACATTCCATCCAGGGTGATTCTCATTAACTATGCACAGATTCACTTGAGGTGTTTCCCATCATAAAAGAAAGAAAGTCGCCAGTAGCTTCAAAGAGAAAGGTCATCTACAAATGTAAAGGAGAGAAGGCTGGACTATTTACATTCCTGCTTGGGAAGTGTAGCGCAAGTCATAGTAAACGTCTGCTGTTTCCATCCCAGATGAGGGAGTTTTTGCAAGAGCAAGTTTCAAAGTGGCCTAGGTACAATGCAGGCCTGATTACCCACGAGAAACCTATCCACGGTTACAATCTCTACACCACACGCAATCTGGACTGCGTTCAGACCCAGAGCTCTGTCACAGGCAGTATCACGCATGAACAGGTTTCCCACAATTCTCCCTTTGTTTTTAGTTATGAGGCTACAATTGCCATTGCCAGGTCGAATTGTCCCCTGTATTTTTCCTTTTATTTTTAGCCAGGACCACTCTAGATCCCACAAAGCTTGCTACTTGCTGGTCCCTTTCACGACCCTGGGAAAATAATTTGCAAATACAGCGAAGTACACAAAGCATTATTAGAACCAGCAAACAACCAGCAGCTCCAAAGACCCACAGTCTCAGGTTGAGTCCATCAAACCAGTTCTTTTGGTCTAGCCATCCAAGATTGTCATAGAGGGTTTGAAAAACCTCTTGCTTAGTCAAGCGTTGAATGTCCTGCAGCTGTTGATGTAATTTTAGCTGCAATTTATCAATTTGTCCTTTTAAGCTAGTAGAAAAGGCCCCTCTTAGGCGATGTTGAATATCACTCCAGGAATACTGGCTGGAATTCCACTGGATCGGGGAGATGCACA
Source organism: Macrotus californicus (assembly GCA_007922815.1). NCBI lineage: Eukaryota > Metazoa > Chordata > Mammalia > Chiroptera > Phyllostomidae > Macrotus > Macrotus californicus. The sequence goes on along the minus strand of VMDR010024911.1, from coordinate 8,543 downwards.
GCTTGGAGAATCCAGGATCACAGGTCAGCTGTTGGCGGGTCACTAGTGCGTCCTGGCGTTGGCCAATCCAGTCGAGTGCTGATTCAACTACAGAAAGGCGAGTCAGGATCTCTTGATCAATCTGGGCCTATTGAAGCATTTCTAAAGTAGTATTGGTTAAGAGAACATCAACAGTATGAGCAGTTTGAAGTGATTCAACACGGGCAGTGGTTGCTGTGGCAGCAGTGGCTGCAATAACTATAGCAGAGACAATTAATGCATTTAGGGTCCCGACGAAACGTCGGACTCGTATAGAGGCCAGTGCATTGTTAAGGGCTACTATGCCATTGGGATCCTCCCATTCCCTGGTCACATCAACTGGCACCCATACTTGAGCTTGTCTTCTAACTCTATAGACTGTACTGAGATTTAACTGAGTAATATTGAAATGAGTAAGGCAGCCGGCATCTATGGAGCCTGCAGGAACATGCAGAGAATAAATCTTCACTGATTCGTTATAAAAGACTTGGGCTGTTCCTGGGGTTGCCAAAATAGGAAGGGGTGTGAGGTACAAACCATGACCCAACCTTGCTCTGGAGGGTCAATCTGGTATGAACATCCTGGAGCATGCTTAGTGTCACAGCCAATTTTTAGATATAAATGCTTCCTAGTAATAAAAGGCAAGCCCATTTTCCAAGAGTTACAATGCCATGGGCTAGTGTGCTTGGGAGAAACAATTCTGATAATAGCTGTCCCAGTGCCGGGTCCCTCCCACCACACGTTAGTATATAGTCATTGGGGCTGAGCTGCAACTGTTATTGTCTCATGCTTAGCTACAATTTTCCAGTTAGCTCCCCAATTCTCTACTACCAAGGACTTTGGGGGAGAAATGCAACAGTGGCATTCAGTCCTCGGCATAAGGACCAGAAGACTGAGTCATTATGGCTGGCATCTAGGGTACAAGGAGGAACCGGAGTGGGGTTGAAAGTATGGTAAACTCCCTCCTGGGTATGCAGGCCAACCGTGGCTACCATAGAGAGCTGGTAGTGATCACTGTGCTGTTCTTTGTGTGCAGCATAAAGTTGTTCCTTTAAGGGAAAGCATAAGGTGTCAGTAAGAGCAGAGAAACAAACTGGCAAGTGCTCGGCAGCATCGATAGTATTTTCCGGCACTGGCATCCAGTGTTTGTTTTCTTCTAGTGGGCCATCAGGGGGCATCCACACCCCTCCCGTCCACTGAGTATCGTTAGTGGAACAGGGAGGCTCACCATTCCACCAAGTATGTAGTTTAAATGCCGGTGGATCAATAACGTGACCCCAATAGATGTAAGAGAAATTAACCTCTGTAGCTAGGCCCTGCTCCCCTAGGCAAAGTATAACAGCAATTAAAAGCAAAGTTTTAGCCGAATTGGCTGACAGCACTGCTGGGTAAGCAATAAACCTGTTTTCTGGGGTATCTTCTACTTTTGTTTCAGCAAGGATCTTCTCGGCTTGAACATTAAGAGCCTTAATGTCCCCCCATGTCGTGGGGGTGCGCCTAAAGGGAACATCATGGGACATCGGGAGGTAGTGACTCTCTGCAGGAGGCGTCTGAGCCTCAGGCCCTACTATCAGGGCGAGCCCCATCCTCCGTTGGCGGACCCACATCCGTGAGTGATGCTGTGGGTGTCTGGTCCCGTTCTGGTTGTTCAGGGTCAGCTGAGCCATCTGGTCTGTCAGTTGATTGGGTCTCACCTCCAGGTAGTGGAGCTTGGTGTCTATTTCACTCATGATAAGGCTTTATTTTTCTGGCTGCCAGCCAGGCAGGACCTGTAGGAGAGGAAACACAAGCATACTCTCTTCCCCAAGTAAAGAGGTCTACAGGGCCCTGCCAAGTGCCATCTCTTAGTGGGTCTCTATATAAAACCTGAGGGTAAGGCAGTGTTGACTCTTTTGTCTGAAAATGTTTTTCAATTGGAGTACGGAGAGATTCATCACAATTTAGGAAATTATAGGTAAACATGGCTAGCATAGTCAAGTTTTTTGGAGAGGACTCATGACTCCCCCTTTTTTGTTTCTTGAGGAGATTTTTAAAAGTATGATGAGCCCGCTCTACGATTGCCTGACCAGTTGGATGGTAAGGGATTCCTGTTTTATGTTGAATATTCCAACATGTTGAAGGAAGACCTGGGTGGAATGAGCTAGGTATCCGGGGCCATTATCAGTTTTAATTTGCTGAGGCCATCCTAAATGACTAAAGGCTTCAAGCCAATGGGCTTGTCTATTTTTAGCAGATTCCCCTGTTAAAGCAGATGCATGTAAAGCGCCAGAATAGATATCAATAGAGGTGTGAACATATTTAAACTTCCCAAAGGGAGCGTAATGGGTGACATCTGTTTGCCAGATTGTTTGAGATTTTAGTCCTCGAGGATTAACTCCTGTTGATGGGGGGTGACTGGGTAAGGGCTTGGCAATCAGGACATTCTTTAATAATTTGCTTAGCTTGGGAGTGAGGAATGTCGAATTGTTTTCGGAGTGCCTGGCTGTTTTGATGAAAAAACTGATGAGAAGCCGTTGCTTGCTGAAAGGCAGTGAGGACACTGACTAAGGCATCTGCCTTATTGTTACCATCCACCAGGGGGCCAGGCAGGCCCGAATGGGATTGAATATGAGTCATGAAGAGGGGGTGTCCTCCTTTGTCAAGGAGGGACTGCAGAGTCAGAAACAAGTTAAGTAGATTGGGGTCAATAGAAGTCTTAATTAGTGCCTGATCCAGATGCAGAAGAGTATAAACAGTATATCCTGAGTCGCAGACTATATTCAAAGCTTCCTGGAGCCATTGGCGCAGGGCCATGATTGCAGCGAAAAACTCGGCCCTTTGTGTAGAGGTATGTCCTGAGGACACAAAATTCCTCTGGTGATCTCCTTCTTGCCAGACAATAGCAGCTCCACCGGTTTTACCGAATCCATCAAGAAACACATTTCTTGCCCCAATTATTGGTGTTGGACTAACTTTCTCTGCAAGCCTTATAGAAAGGAAGGGAATGTTTTGAAGCAGCCTATCTGAGGGCAGATCAATTTCTAGTCCTCCTACGAAGTCCCCTGAAATTCTAAAGACTGAACTGCTAATGGTTGCAAATGGACTTGAGTTAAAGGGACATGAATAAAAGCAGGATCATATCTAAATAACTGCTGTGTTCACTCACACCCTTTTATAATAAGATGGGACAACGCAGTGACATAGGTGGTGATAGTGTGTTGTGGCTGATGAAGCAGAAAAAGCCACACTATCATATTTAAGTGGGGTGACAGCTGTCCTATAAGACCTGTTGGGGTGCCTAAGGTTGGAAAACAGAAAAGCTGGACAGGGAATTGTGGATCAATTCTAGTTAATTGTCACTGCTGAATACGCTGATTTACTGTAGTTAGTTCCTGTAGGGCCTCAGGGGACAATTCTCTAGGGGAATTAAGATCTGGGTCCCCTTTTAGGGCATTAAATAGATGAGTTAATTCTTGGGTAGGTATTCCAAGGCTGGATCGTACGCAATTGATTGCTCCCAACAGTTGGAGGCGATTAAGAGTTAAATCCTTGGGTGGAATAATTTGAAGTACTTGGGGCCGGATTGTCCTGCCAAAAAGAATGTAGCCTAAATATTTCCAAGGTGCTGAATTCTGGATTTTTTCTGGAGAAATTACTAGCGCAGCAGAGGCTACAGAATTTTTAAGAAAGGAAGGGGTCCTTGCTAGGATATCTTGTGAGGGAGCTGCAATCAAGATATCATCCATAGAATGATAGATAATTGAATGGGGAAATTGATCTCTTACTGGTTGAATGACAGTAGGAAGGAAATGTTGGCAGATAATTGGGCTGTTAAGCATTCCTTGAGGCAAAACTTTCCATTGGAATCGCCGCAAAGGCTGAGAATTGTTAATGACTGGGAGGGAAAATGCAAAACGCTCCCGATCCCTTTCTGCTAAAGGGATTGTAAAGAAGCTGTCCTTTAGATCAATCACTAAAAGCGGCCAATTCTTCGGAATACAAGCTGGATTTGGGACCCCTGGCTGTAGGGGGCCCATCGGTTGGAGGGATTCATTGATTTTCCTTAAATCGTGAATAAGACTCCAATTGCCAGATTTCTTTGGCACAACAAACATAGGCATATTCCAAGGGCTGGTAGAGGGTTCAATATGCCCTGCTTCTAACTGTTGTTTAACTAAAAGGTGGGTCTGTTCAAGTCGCTCTCCCTTAAATGGCCACTGATCAACCCATACCAGAGTGTTGGAGAGCCAGGTAAGCGGTAGGGGAGTTATATGAGCAGTGGCCACTAGGGGAAAATGCGGCAGAGAGATTTGCATTCCCCACTGACTGAGGAGATCACAGCCCCAAATATTAAGGGGCATGGGCAGGATATATGGTTGAATTCTCCCTACCTGTCCCTCTGGCCCATAACATCTAATAGACAATACACTGACTTGTGGTTGAGAAACTCCTCCTACACCCGTGACAGGCGTTCCACTGTCTGTTAGAGGCCATTCAGGGGGCCAAAACTGTTTTGAGATAACAGATGTTGGCTCCTGTGTCTATGAGGCCATGAAAAGTCTTCTCCTTTACCCTTACTTGTAAGATTGGTTTGTTTAACTTAATTGACTCTGTCCAAAAGCCTGATTGATTGTCAACACTACCGAAGCCTCCTGCTCCCCTCACCTCATTTTGAGTCTTTGAGGTTACATAGGGGAGTAGGATCAACTGGGCCAGACGCGTTTGAGCAGGAATAATATGATAGCCAGAAGCTTTAAGCATGATTTTAATTTCCCCTTGACAATCTGAGTCAATGACCCCTGGCTGAACAAAGATGCCCTTGGTAGTAATACCGGATCTCCCTAAAATGAAACCAACTGTTCCTGGGGGTAAAGGTCCCCAGACACCAGCAGGAGCTATAAGTATTTGATCCTGTTCCTTTAAGACGAGCTCGCTGGTGGTGACCAAGTCCAGCCCTGCGCTTCCGAGGGTGGCTGCACGAAGGTCGGAAACTGTGCATTTCCTTGGATTCCCTGATCCTGATTGCTGCTCTGAAAGCTCCGATTGGGGTTTGGGATGCTGGAGCAGGTGCCCCCTTGGACGTTTCCCTGAATGCGTTGGCCGTTTTTGTCAGATTTAGAAAGACAGTCACTTGCCCAATGCCTGCCTTTGCCACAGCGTGGAGAATCCTTTGGGGGAAGTTTGCCATTATTTCTTCCCCCTTTTCACATGGAAGGGCAGTCTCTGAGCAGGTGACCGGGATTTCCACAGTTGTAACACCTGGAATCTCCCCTAATTGCAGCAGCAAGAAGAGAAGCCTTGTGCTGCTCCATGCCAACATCTTAGCAAGCCTTGATAAATTCAATGATTTCTCTGTTAGTAGTTCACAAGGGTCCTATAATGGCCTTGCAGTCCTTGTTAGCATTCTCATAAGCTAGCTGCCACAAGAGTCTTGGCTGCTTTGTCATTATCTATTTGCCTATCAATACTTTCCTGTAGGCGATCAATAAAGTCAATATATGCCTCTGTAGCACCCTGACGGACATTGACAAAGGAAGAAGTTTCCTTGGCCTGAGAGTCCGCACAGCTTTCATGGCCCTGAGGGCAATTTGAGCACTTTGAGTAAAAACCTGAGGATCAAGCCTAGCTTGGTCTGCAGCGGTAGCAAAATCACCAGACCCAAGCAGCATAGAGAGGGTGACTGGATTATTTGTTTGTGCATTTTCGGCTGCTTGGTGGTTAGCTCACTGAGAGTACTCTGAATGCCAGATTGTAAATTGGGCTGGTGTTAAGACCGTCCTGGCCAGGGCAATCCAGTCATAAGGGGCCATCCTGTAGCTGTCAGTGATAGCCTGAAATAGCCCATTAGTATAGGGAGACTGAAGCCCATTTTCTTTAATGCTCTTCTTTAGATCTTTGTAGAGGGAAAAAGGGGCTCATGGACATTTCTTTGACCCTTAACTATAATGGGGAAAGCCGAAAGGGCATCTAAATCCCCAACCTCCGCTGCTTGCCGAAGGCACTGTTGCATGGCCCCCACAGGATATTTGTCTAAAATTTTTGGTTCTCTTGGTGATGAATCATCCAGCGAGGAGGAACGCTCCCAGAGCTGAGTTAAGGAGCGGCGGCTATGAGGCAGTTCCTCTGGTGGGGCTGTAGGTCCAACTCTCTTGGCTAGTTCTACTGCTGCATTATGTACGCCTTCCTCCTCTGATCTAGACTCCGTTGCCTCCTCTGTGACTAGCTTCGTATTCCTGGCCCATATGGGCACAAGAGCAGTCCTAACCAGTCCCCAAGTTAGTAAGTTTTAAGCTCCAATAGAAACACTGTCCTGTAAAGATTTTAATTTATTGCCTGCCTCCTCCCAAATCTTACTATCTAAGGTTCCTTTGTCAGGAAAGCAGTGTGGTATTTCTTTAGAGTTCGCAGAAGCTGGCGCAAGATGTTTTTTCTTTATCTTGCATTCCGCTCCCCTGAGGAGCTGTTTTAACACCCGCAGGTAAACTTCCTGCTCTTTAGATAAACCAGAATCCATTTTTTATTGAAACATTTTTATTGGCTTTTGACCGGTGTCCTTTCCAAACCCTGCCACTTGCCCTGGACCCTAATTAATTATCTACTAGGGAAAATAGTGTGGTGGGTCAAAATGTGCTGTTGGTGGGAGACAGTCAGGGAGAGGGTCTCGTACCCCAACCCTGCTTATGGGTCTCGGGTTCTCCCCAAGACCCAAGCGCTAGGTGATTAGCCTTTATATCGCGCTTCCTCAGATGAGCCAGAAGCTTAATTAAGTTGTTCTGGAGGTCCCTATAAGGCCCCTGCACATCTCGGGAATTGATCCCAGACACCCTCGCAAGGCTCCGACTCACGTGGGAACACTCAATTTCTCGAGCCGAGGGGAGAAAGTGCCTTTTATCTTCGGAGCTTGGCAAATGCGGAAAGCTCTCACACAAAACCTGTGACTAACACTGAATTCTCCTGGAAAGCGATCTTCGGAGTCCGGTCAAAGCCGAAACACTCATTCACTATCTGCTTTTCCTGATGCAGGCAGACAGAGGGGAGAAGGAAGTTGACTTGAAACAAAGGATTTGCTGAAATGCTTGTAAATAGCCCTGTAACCAGTTGCTGTTTCAAATGCTGATTAGAGGGAAAATCTTGGCTCTTTCTCCCAATCTGAGACGTATTTGGGGGTTGTGCAAGGGGGATGGATGCTTGGCAGAGACAGAGCAAGGCTCCTGCTTACTAAAGAAGGTACGGAGATAACGCAGATATAACGCGATTGCAAGAGGGCAACCTAGGAAGAAATCCCTTTTCCCTGAATGAAAACACCCCCCCACCCCCCGCCGCAGTCCAGCTGCCACAGGGTCCAGAGGGTCCCCGAAGGTGGGTAAGGCGTCAGCGGTGGAAGTCAGACAATCACACCGCTCAGAGGCAGTGCCAAAGCTGGTTCAACTTTATTGAGCATCAGACTAGTGATATATACTTTCTTTTTTGGCAAGCAGTATTAGGTTTGCGGTTTACAGAGAGAGGGGGTAATTTCACAGAACGATAAGGGGTTGTTTGAAGCACTATGGCCTTCAGCGGTCCAGCCCACCTCCCCAAGCAGGAAGCCCAAGGCCACAACTCCCTGCTTATTCGGGGCAGCACAACTCAAAGCTCCCCACCTGGGAAGAGAGCCAGACAGCCGAAGTGGGACACACCCCCACCAAGGTCAAAACACTCAGGTCTGCAGGCTATTCTTGTCCTATCTATTTCTTCTTGACTAGTCTGTTTTACTTACTTTTCATCTCCTAAAAAATGGGGAATATATTGGTTACTCTCAGGGTCAAAAGCGCGGGGAAAATGTTTTTGATGATACCTCTTCATGTGCCGTCTAAGACTATTTCTCTGCAACTCAGACATGAGGCACTAAGGGGGACCTCGCCTGTCTAACCTCTGCATAAATGATGGAGTATTATAAAGTGTCTAAACTCCTGCAACATTCACTATTCTCTCTCCTTCTATATAAGCACCAGTAGAGGGGAAAGGAGGCTCAAGAGGTCTAAGCATGCTTCTATCTCCCCTAGAGGGAATCCATATTTTACTTCTGACTAAATAAACTGCATAGGGGAAGCCTGGAATGATAGGGAGAGGCCTTTGGCGGTTTTTGTTGTTTTAAGGGTAATATTTTAACCTTGCTGCCATCGGAGGGGGAATTAACGTGGGTGCAGGAGCGAGGAGCTCTTCCTGCCTCAACTGATCTAACGTCCTTCTCAGAACTCCCAGGGGGTCACTTATCTAGGGCCTTTCCCAACAAATCACATGAGGGACAAACAGGGGCAGATGAATCAGGTTGGTCAGTATATGGCTCACCAGGCGTTTTCTTAAAAGTCCTGACAGTCTGTTTTTCCAAGTTCTCAAAATCCTTTCCAGGATTTCCTCCTTTCTTAGTTTTCTCAAGCAAATATACTATGAATACAATAAGCCCCACAACTGATATTGCTGCCCCCCCACTGACCCCGGGTTATGCCGCATCCTCCTCCCAGAAGTCGTCTTCCTTGAAGCTCCTTCCCTAGCACTTGTGCCTTGCC
>VMDR010024910.1:0-14767 GCA_007922815.1 Macrotus californicus | reverse complement strand
TAATTGCTCAACTGCTGTACTTGGTAACTAAGTGGTCCAGGATAAAAAGGTCCCAGTCTGGGTTAAGACTATATGGAGACTAATTAGAATCTTCATTCTCACCAGCCACTCTACAGGCAGGTAGATGTTGTAGCCACAAGAAGTAACTAGAAGTAACTAGTGACTAGGAGTTAGTCTCACCAAAGCCATCCCCAATAAAGAAAAACAAAACACTTAACCAGCAACAAATGCTAACATTTACTGAGCACTAACCAAATATCAGGCTCTGGGCTCAGGGTTTACATAGATTATGGTATGGAATGCAACCACCCTCTCCCCACCGCACTGCCTTTGGCAATGAGGAATGCAGTACTGGAGAGCCTGAGTAGGCTGCCACGGCTGTCCACAGCTGCCCAGAGATGGTATCCATCCCCAGGCTGTGTGCCTCCAGGCCTAAAAACCAAATCACCAGAGTCAGTAACTCTTGGTTCTTGGCAATAATATTTCTTATTTTTAACTGATCTTTATATTCAGTTGATCACAAACATCACGAAACTTCTGCCTAAAGCTTACCAAGTGAAATCCTCCGTTTTACCATTTCTTAGATTTGAACTAGGTTTTTGTACAAAGTAATAGTCATGTGCCAATTAAAACAGTGGTTCTCAAGTTGAGATGGGCACCACAATCACCACTGAGATCTTTTAAAGGACAGATTCATGGGCCCCCTCCCAAACCAATTCAATCAGAATCCCCGAGAGTAGCACCGGGACTCTAACTTTGCAAAGCTCTCCACTAAGAGAGTCAAAAGATAACTGGGAAGTCCTGGCCAGAGGAGGCAGGAGCTGGCCACAAGATCCTTACTGACTAGTACCTCTGGTAGGTGGACCCATTCAAAGATTTGGACCTCTACCGAATCATAGTCAGAAGTCATTTTACTATTCACTATTAGGAAATCACTGTCACAGGACAAGACATAATCAAAAGAATATGGGATTAACATACTCTCCCTATAATGCAGAGGTCAAGGTAGTACATAGTACATAGTACAGCACAACTGCTCTAGACAAAAGACAATCTTGAGGCAGACTGCCTGGATTTGAACTTCAGTTCTGTCATTAGGCACATTACTTACTTGTGCTTTTTTTTTTTTTTTTATAAAAAGATTTTATTTACTTATTTTTAGAGAGCGGAAGTGAGGGAGAAAGAGAGAGAAACATCATTGTGTGGTTGCCTTTCGCACACCCCCCACCGGGGACCTGGTCCGCAATCCAAGCATGTGCCCTGACTGGGAACCAAACTTGCGACCCCCCGGTTTGCAGTCTGGCACTCAATCCACTGAGTCACACCAGCCAGGCTTTACTTGTGCTTCTTTACACAAGGCAGATAACAAGGATTCTTATCTCACAGGGTTCTTGTAAGGATTCAGTGAGATAATGTATGTAAAATGTGTAGCCCTGGCTGGTGTAGCTCAGTGGACTGAGCGCCGGCCTGTGAACCAAAGAGTTGCAGGCTAGGTCCCCTGCAGTGGCGGGGCATGTGAGGAACAACCACACATTGATGTTTCTTTCCCTCTCTTTCTCCCTCCCTTCCCCTCTCTCTAAAAACTAAATAAAATCTTAAAAAAAATATATATGTAAACTGTGTAAATTAGTGTATGGTAACTTGTAAAGAGTCAATAAATGTAAGCTGTAACTATAAATTATATCACTGGATGAACATAAAATCATAACAAGGAGAATCAGTATCGAATATTGAACAGCAACAGAGTATGGTTAGTTTGACGTATCCATCTTATGACAGATGATCTTGCTAATGGAACTTGAAATGTCTATTATGTATTGGTATAATCCTCTGTGGCTATGACCACCCTAGAGATAAGTCTTACAACTCAAGTATGGTATTTTCTACACATTGCTTCACCGGAATAGGAACTGCCTATCTTTGCACGTACGATACGTCTTTTTCTGGCTTGGAGGGTCCAAGATTGACCAGCACTTCTCCACTATACATTCCTTCCTTCCTTAACTTTCTATGTTTAATACAATCCCAGCACAGCCCCACTGGTCTAGGAGCTACCTTGTTCTGTCTCCTCACTTTACTCCTGTTCTGAAGTACTACTGTATGTTGACTTCATAGTTTAACAAAAGGCTATCCCTACATCTTTATTTTCAAGTCTTGAGGTCGGGGAGGGTGGTGTTCTTCACAACAGGTACAAGGACCATTTGTTGTTGCTGTCTTGGACATATCCACAACTCTATGTATCAGAGAGCTAGCTTCCCAGCTCTGATGATGCAAAGTAATCTACACAAATTTCTCTTCTTGAGCACTAATTCTACTATCATTGATAAAAAACAATAGTCTTTTCTCTCATGTCCCTGGTGATGTCATTCATCAGTAATGTTCTGTTTATTAAAAGTGATCAAGTGCTGACTTCTTTGTTAAAATCATCCTAATGTGTTGGTTTTACCTGCTAACATAGAAGCATGTTTTTCGTCCTTCCTTAAGCACTGTCACCATCTTTATGTGCCCTTCCTGATTAACATTCTTTTGATACAGTTTGCTTTGAAAGCTTTATCTGTTCTCTGCTAACAGTTTACAAGTAAACTGTGGTCATCTGCAAAGAGAAGAGGCATCAACTTCCTGATTTTGATAGATACTCTTATAGGTGAAACTGACAACATGTTCACAAGTTTTCCAGAATATGTGCTTCCATGAGACAATATTTCCTGGTTTTACTTGTATAAGAACTAATAAACACCTTTCTTTTCTTATGTTATAAATGGCACATTTCTTTCAAAGGCCTACATGAGTTGCAATTTCATGGAGAGCACCAAGGAGAGCATTACTTTCTACTAAGAAGAATGCTTTATTGTTTCGCCCTGACAGAGAAGCAGGCAGCAAAGCAGAAGGATCTTACATCAAGCAGGTCAGGAGACCAAAATGTCCAGGAAAGCTGTACATTCATAGACAGGCTTATGGAGTCAAATGGGACTCCAAGGTATGGACAGAGCTTGCTAGCTTGTGAGTGCAGCAATGCCCTCACACCCCTCCTGATCAATATAAATTCTGTGGTCAGTCAGAGTAATCACTTCCTCATACATACTCTTAAAAACTTTGTTCTCCTCTCCTTCAACTTTCCTACCTGTCTTTGTCGTCATACTGGCTCAGTTAAACTATTAATCCTGGCTAAATCCAACATACTCCGCTTACACAAGGCTGTAGCTGTGGGAGGAAAGCACGCACCATGCTGATGGTCTCTCACCTCACATGCATGACTATGGACCCCGAGGGGCCCTTCAGCTGCCAGGCAGTCACGCTCGATGCTGCGAGTCCACTGCGATCTGAGTGCCTTCTCCGCTCTCTTCAAACCCACCACATAGCCTCCCCCAGTCTCACTCTCTGCCGATGACCTCACTTACTATTTTCCTGAAAACAAAAGCAAGAAAACTGAAACAAAGGCAATTCATGCCACCACAGGGCTAGCATCTATACCTAGTGCTCTTGTTTTCAGAGCTTCCACGTGCCTATCTAAAGTCAGTCTCCGCTCTGCGCACTCGATCCCCTCCCAGAGCCCTAAACACTGCTTCGGCATCCTCCCGTCAGCTGCCTCGGTCTGCTGCTGTCTCCTGAAGAGTCCCATTGATGTTCAAATAGCCCCACCTGGAACCACACAAACCCAGTTGGCCCCATGTCCCTTGTCAGCTATCACTCCACTTCAGAGCTGCCTATACTATCTCCCTCCAACTCCCCTCTTCTCACCCTTCTTTTCACTTTTTTAACCCTCAAGATAAGATACTTACATGATCATAGTACAAAGATCAAAACCAGGACATTAAAAATTTCCCATCCTCTCACACCTGTGCAGACTTTTGCTCCTCACCATTCCATTGAAACTGCTTGACAGGATTATCCATGACCGCTGTGTCGCTAAGTCTAGTGGTCTGTTCTCAGGTCCATCTGACGCAGTGTGGCCGACTCAGTTACCCCTCTCCTCCTTGACACCGTGTGTGTGCTCGGCCTCCCACGACCCACACTTTGTTTTCTTCCTCTCTCACTGACCCCTCCTCCTCCGTGCCCCAGAGCTCCACCCTGGGCCCCCTTCTCTCATGGCACTCACTCCCTCGTACCTCACTGTTTGAATATGCTCTGTATGCTGATACTCTCCAGACTCACATGTCCAACTCCCAACTGGACATCTCCACTTAGATGTCTCAAAAAACAGCCTCCTGATCTTCCACTCTCAACTTTTTCTATATGATCTATGATATCTTTATCCCTCACCTTTCTCATACCAAAATCTTAAAGATATCCTTTAAGACAGACTTCACTCCAGAGCTGGGTGGAAGTGAGCAAAGAGGGAAAACATGGGGACAACTGTAATAGCATAAACAATAAAATTTAAATTTTTTTTAAAAAAACATTGACTTAACTCATTGACTCCTTTTTCTTTCATGACTCCCACACAGTTCAGTAGCAAATTTGGCTCTCCCTTCAAAATATAACTAGAATCTAACCAGCTTTACCACCACCACCACCACCACCACCACCACCACCACCTTGGTGCAAACCATCACTGCCTGTGCCCGGACTTAAGCAACAGCCTCTTAACAGGTCTGTTTTCAACAGCAGTCTGAGTGACGCTTTCAAATCTAAACCAGGTAATGTCACTCCTCTACCAACATCCTGCCTGAAACGGGTCGCTTCTCTCAGAGGAAAAACCAGATCCCTACAGTGGCCTTATGAGAGCCGCACACTGTGCCTGTGGCCCATATCCGCCCCTGTCACCTCTCCGAACTCTCCTTTGCTCACTGCTGTCCAGACACACTGGTTTCCTGACCTTTTCTCAGCATGTCAGGCACATGCCTGCCTCAGACCCTTGGCTCTTGCTATTCCCTGTACCTGAAATTTTCTCCCCTCAGACTTGTAAAATAAATGCCTAGCTCGTTTACCTCTTTAAGTCTGGTCAAATGGTACTTTCGTAATTAAGTCTACCCTATACAGAGGCTTATTTTAAATTGTAACAAATTCCCACTCACTGCCCTAATCCCCTTACCCAGCTTGGCTCTCCCTTTTTCTATACCACTCACCTTACTTTTTCTACACCAGTCGTATTACTAACTGCCTACTCTGTTGCCTGATGAATTCCAGGTGCCCAGAACACTACCTGGAGGAGGAGGTGCTGAGTATTTGCAGAATGAACAAGGACACAAGGCTACGAACAGCAAAGGGAGCCCAGATTCCAGGGCCCACAAGTGCACTATTTCAGTCAAGTCAGAAACCGGCCCATGTTTTCAAATAAAGCACAGAAAGAGAATCTGAGTTTAATATTTTTTGACACTAAAGTGAGTTAATTCAATATAAACTAAAACCTATTTTAGTTTTATAAAATGCAATAATTATTTTCTGTTTACTGAGTAAAGAAATGTCAGTGGTTAAACCTCTGAGGGAACACAGTTTTTGTCCACTGGTATTTACATTTTTAATGTAATACAGTAGTCTGGTAAAAACCAGTGTTATGAAGCATCAGTAGTTATGAAAAGTCTTTAAAGTATCGAAATGAAATTATCTTTTGTCTTTTTTACAGGCTAGACTGTACTTATAATTCCTAATGTTTACAGTCAACCTTTCTACATACCTGCACACTAACCCTGGATTCTAATTCTGAATACGTATTTGAGGTCATATATTTTATTTCAATCCAGCATAAATATCAGTTCCAACTCACTCTGATCTAGATATAATTTATTCTCAGATGCCAATGTGAAAGACAATTTCATTTTTTATCTGTTATCCCCTAGTTTTGTCTTTTAGCGTCCACTATGATACTTTGCTTAACTGTTTAAACATTCTTTACTATCTAAGGCATGGTTTCAAAAGTTAGAAGCACACATTTCATATAATTCTTCTTTAACATTACTACTAATAACAGATGACACCTAGACTGTCTAAGGCCTATAATTATTCTTCCTTATTTAAAAAGAATCATCAAAATGAACACTATAATCACTTTCATGAATGAGTGACTAGTTACTGCCAAAATACTGTTTGAAATACGTAACACATCAGTATACCAGCAAACTCATTTCTAGTACAACCCTACAACTTTTTATCTATACCTACTGAGGCTTTAATATAACTTCTACATAAGCCTTTGATTTTTTTTCTTAAAAAAAATAAACTATTTAAACTAAAAAAAAGAACCCAAAAAACAAAACAGTTCACCCGTTTCTCCCCCCACCTCTGGCAACCACCAATCTATTTTCTGTATCTATCAGTGTGGGATTTTAAAGACTTTTTTTAGATTCTACCTATGAGAGAACTCATAATCATCCACTATTTGTCTTTCTCTAACTTATTTCACTTAGGGTAATGTCCATTCATATTGTCACAAAAGGCAAGATTTAATCCTTCCTTATCAGTGAATAATATTCCTGTGTGTGTGTGTACCATATTTTCTGTGTTCATCCATCGATGGATACTTAGGTTTCCATATCTTGCCTATTGTAAATAATGCTGCAATAAACATGGGGTTCATATATCTTTTCAAGTCAGTGTTTTTGTTTTCTTTCAATATCTACCCAGAAGTGAAATTGCGGGATCATATGGCAGTTCAATTTTTTATATTTTGAGGAACCTCTGTACTGTTTCCCACAGTAGCTGCAACAGTTTAGAGTCCTGCCAACAGTGCAGAAGGGCACCCTTTCCTCCACATTCTCACCAACATGCTGCTTGTGTTGGATAACAGCCATTCTAACACTGTGAGGTGATACTGTACTAGTTCCGATTTGCATTTCCTTCATGACTGCTGATGTTGAGCACTTTTTCATGTACCTGTTGTTGGCCATAGGTACGGCTTTGGAAAAATGTCTATTCAAATCCTCTGCCCATTTTTAAATCAGATTGTTCTTTTGCTATTGAGTTGTATGAGTTTTCTATATTTTGGCTATTAGCCACTTATCAGATATATGATTTGCAATTATTTTCTCCTATTCAACAGGTTGCCTTTTCATTTTGTTGCTAGTTTCCTATGCTGTACAGAAGCTTTTTAGTTTGATATAGTACTACTTGTTTATTTTTGCTTTTGGTGTTAGATTAAGAAAATCATTGCTAAGACCTATGTCAAGGAGCTTACTGCCTACATTTTCTTCTAGGAGTTTTATGGTTTCAGGCATATTTACTTGTAAGTCTTTTTTTATCCTCACCTGAGGACATTTTTTTATTACTTTTAGAGAGAGGAACAGAGCAAGAGAAGATGACAGGGAGGGAGGGAGAAAGAGCGAGAGCGAGAGAGAGAGAATTCGATTGGTTGCTTTCTCCCATCCACCCCCACCCCATGCCCCACCCCATTCCACCAGGGGAATCAAACCAGTAACCTGGGAATGTGCACTGATGGGGGATCAACCAGGAACCTTTCAGTCTACGAGACAATGCTCCAACCAACTGAGCCACACTGGTCAGGGCTTACTGGTCAAGTCTTTAATCCATCTTGAGTTCATTTTTTGTTTATAAGATAGTGGTCCAGATTCATCATTTTGCTATGGCTGTCTGATTTTCCCCCCATTTATTGAAGAGACTGTCCTTTGCCCATTTTATACTCTTGGCTCCTTTGCTGTAAATTAATTGAGCATATATGTGTGTTTATTTCTGGCTTCTCTATTCTGTTCCATTGATATCTGTGTCTGTTTTTATAATATCATAGTTTTAATTATTATAGATTTGTAATATAGTTTGAAATCAGGGAGCATGATGTCTCCAGCTTTGTTCTTTTTTCTCAAGATGGCTTTGGCTCTTTGGGGTCTTTTAAAATTCTGTACAAATTTTAGTATTGTTTGTTCTATTTTTGTAAAAACATGCCATTAGGATTTTGATAGGGATTACAATGAGTCTGTATATTGCTTTGGGTAGTATCGATACTGTTGAGCATGGAATATCTTTCCATTTATTTGTATCTTCTTCAATTCTTTCATTAATGTCTCACAGTTTTCAATATACAGGCCTACATCTCCTTGGTTAAAGTTATCCCTAAATATTTTATTCTTTTTGATGCAATTGCAAATGGGATTGTTTTCTTCATTTCTCTCTGGTAGTTTGTTGTTAGCATACAGAAACACAACAGATTATTGTGTACTGATTTTGTATCCTGCAAGTTTACTCAATTCATTCATTAGTTCTAACAGTTCTTTGATGGGATCAAAAACTTTGATAGACCTTTGATTTTTATTCTAAAAAAAGTCTTGACTCTAAAGATCAAATTTTATAAAGAGTACATTATTAAAAAGTTCAATTTATATGTTTTCTTCATTATAATGGCTATTTATTCAGGATTGATAATAAATTCAGGTCATGTCTTGGTATGTATGTATGTATGTATGTATTTGTGTGTGTGTAGAGAGAGAGGTGGGTTACAGTCATGAAAACATAGTTAAAGAGGCTCATCATATATACATTTTAAAACCACATGTTGTTAAAGAAATTTTAGAAAATATAGCCAAGCAGAAAGAAATTTTGAAAAATGACAATTGAATATGAAGACGTGTCTGAGTCAGCTATCCAGGATTCAGAACCCAGCTCTAGCACTCATTAGCTATGTTTCTTAACCTTTCGGAGTCTCTGTGGAAAACACTGGAATATGAATCTGAAATACGCTGCCCTCAAACCTTCTCATCGCTTGCTCCCTCCTGTTATTTTGGTCTCTGCTCAAATGGTAACTCTCAAGAAAAACCTTCCTCTGCTTTATTTTTCCTCATAGCATTTAATACATATAGCATCTGAAATTATACTGTTTACTCATGTACTCTCTGCCTCCCCCATTAGAACATAAATTCTAGGAGGGCACAGACTATGTCTGTCTTATTTATTGTCATGTTTTCACTGGCTAGAATAAAAACTGGCAAATGTAGGTGCTGATAAACATTTGTTGAATGATGAAATAATACCACCTAACTAGACGGGCCCTTGGGAAGATCATGGCAATGAAAGGAAAGCTCATGACCCCAAATGTGACATTCAATAAATGCCATAGTCTAACCTTCCATTGGCATTAATGACTACATGATTAAAAGTGCAAAATGCCCAGCCCGTGAGATGCTAGTATTATAAATGTGTGGTCCAGAGCAGTGTCTCTGACCTCAGTGCACCACAGAATCGCCCGAAGAGCTTGTCCTCACAGATTTGTGGCCTTCTCCCCAGAGGTCCTGACTAAGGAGGTCCACGGTAAGGCCCACAGATAAGCACTTCTAACAAGTTCCCAGGTGATGCTGCTGGTGGATGCTGCTAGTCTGGTGAATGCACACTGAATAGTAAGTATATGCAGCATAAAATCTTTAAACGTCAAGTATCAATATATCAAAAGTTCTCTATAACTTAAATACTTGTGTGTATATAATGCTTGTTCAAAAAAAATAAATGGTTGGTAGTACTTAAATTTTACCATTTTAGGATTAAGTTATTCCTTCATTCTCCCATATTACCACATAAAATTGCCAAGTCCCTTAATTGTCACGTCAACTATATTTAATTACCAATTAACCCTTGTTCTTCATGTAAATTAAAAAGTACAACAATGTGTTTTTCCAAAGAATTCATTCTTAGGGGATTCATGCCATAATCTCTCAAAGGGAAAAATGAAGAAATCCTGTCTTGTACCATACAATTCTGCGTCTAAACCTTCCCTTTTTTCCTGAGGAAAGAATCATCAGGTTCTTAAAGCAGCCTCTATGCACAAGAGAGGTAAGACCCAACACACTGTATACCTCACATTTTAACCGCTGGAACAGAGCTCCTCTGTTCTAAGTTTAAGTGAACAGTCTTCCACTTTAAGTCAACAACCTATACAGCCACTAGCGAGTAACCTCAAAAAGTGTCTCAGGATCCTGGTGCAAGAGACAGAGCATCCCTTAGTCTAAAGCCACCAATCTCGAGTCCCCAGCCCAGCATTTCTCCCTCACCCTACTTGAGGCCCACAAGACTCCCTCCCACCTATATACTTTAGAAGACAGGTTTTCGAGATTTGTTAAGTCCTAAACAATACTGAGTCCACACCTTTCAGGCTACCTACCACTGCATTTGAATCTCGGAAAGGGAAAACACACAGTAAAATAATGAACTGACTGGCTACTTATTTATTCATTTAGGCTTTTATTGAGCACTCAAGCATTAGGTACTAAGAATATACTTAACCCAAACGTGTCTGCGGTAGCAGGTGGGTGGCAGATCTGAAGATGATTTTTGAAGAATAGGTACCTGTTAGCCAGGTATATAGAAGAAGTGCATTACAAGCAGAGCGAGCTGCTAAACCAACTATTTGCAAGTGTGTTTTGGATGGTGGGCCAGAAACCAGTCACACCTAAGTAGCTTTAATTTATCCGGAGGGTACTAGGTTATTTTTAGGAAATTTTGGGTCAGCTAAAGAGTGCTGAAGATAGTTAAGATGTTAAAAAAATCACCACTATGACATTGGTTAGGAGTAGGCTGCAGTGACTTTGGTGAGAAGTAATGAGGGCCAGAACAAAAGTGACACATTTAAGAGATAGTAAAGAGAGGGACCAGTCAGGGCTTTGTCCCTGTTGTGGTGGTGAGGGTAAAGAGACTCAAGTGTGCAGTGTACTTCCTGTTTGGCCAACTGAGTGTTAGAATCATTTTTCATTTTTAGATACGCTGAGTACTGGGCAGCTTTAGGACATCTGAGTAGACATCCAGTGGGATTGCAAAGCTCAGAGGAAAGGACTATGCCAGAAATAAAGATTTGGGAGAGATCAACATAGGTAGTTGTCATCTCAGAGTAGATGAGTTCACAAAGAAAAGAAAAACATAGATCCAAATACATGTGCAGAAATTTCTTCTTGTCTTATGAGAAGTTTTGCTTGATAGAGTGATAGATGAAGTTCCAAATTTATCCTTTTTTTAACCACTCTACTCTAGTGGCTAGCAAAGTGCCTGACATCAAATTATTTATTTTAAAAAATTTAATAATTATTTGTGTGAATGTTTATTTCCTTAGGTTTGTTGAATTATTAAAATTATCTTACAGACTTATAACCACAGTTGATATAGATTTAGTTCCTCTAGTGATGATAAGTGATTATTTAAAACTAAAAATTCATTCATGTTTTAAATTTTTATCTCATTAAAAAATTTTATCTGTTTACAGAATGTCCTTGGCCTGCCACAGGGAAGTGGTGTTAGTAGGCTTCTCTAAGTTTTTCCCTCCAACTCCTTGCCGGGAGCCCAGGAGGTGGCCTGCCCTGCCACCTCTGGCTCCCCCTTCCTTCTGACTGGTTGCCCCTTTCTTTTTCTTCCACCTAGCTGGACTGCTGAGAATGCCAAGGGCTACTGCAGTCAGCCACCCTGCTGCTCCTTTCCGCCCTTCTTTCTACATATACAGGGAAGCCAGTCAGTGTTAGCTCCAGAATTTCTCAATGGAAGAGTAGGAGAGCAATAAGCTTTCTGATTTGATGAGAAAAAGAGTTGAATTGCCTTTGCAGAGTATTTTGAAAAAAGGGTAAAGCAGGTTCATTTATCCATGTCAAAGCAGGGAGAGCCACTCATGATCCCTCCTTCCCACCCCAACGCACCTCTACTGCAGCCAGACCCCAAAATTAATGTCCTTGCCTGTGGAGGCCTAGGACCTGTGGCTTCAGGAATTTCAGAAAACACTTTATTTCCTTCTCTTGCATTCCATTCTGCAGCCATATCCTGATACATACCTGTTATTTTATCACTCTGTTTCCTTATTTTCATAACATTTACCAACATCCAATTGTATTTTATACATTTCTTAACTGGATTTACCCTGTCTTTCTTCACTTGACCAGAAAGTCCAGAAGGGCAGATTCCATACCTGGTTTTGCTCACCAATAATAAAACTCCATTTATATATTCCAAACTTGAACAGTAAGACCAAAATCTTCATAATTAATTTTCATGAGAACTACTCTTTACTTATAGTATCATAAACTTAGTCTTTGTACAATCTTAGTAAGATGTTCTTTTTGTATGACTAAGTGAAGATTGAAAATATGATGAGGTATCAAAATGTCACTTAATGCTTCTCCTTGTTCTCCTGTCCCATTTGGCCATCTTACTTTCTATTTCATACTGCTCCCAAATCACAGTACCACCAAGTCTGTCCCACATGACACATGAGAGAACCAGGTAACATCAAAGACCCACCAATAACTGAGGAACACTTCTTTCTGGTACTATTTATTTTATTGATATAAATAAGGGAATATTTTGCAAGTGGGATAATTTTTGCATTATAAGCCTTACTATAACTAAAAACAAAAAATACATAGAAATCCAAGGACTGGAAAGTGCATAAAGAGAGGAACTACAGAATCCTCAGGTCTCCTTAAGACACTGGGTTGAGTACCTGACTCCATCATTTACTTTGTTCTGTGTTCTCTGTCGGTGATGAAAGGCCACACTTGTGATTTACCACTGTCTTTTAATTACACTTCTGCCATTTTCATTCTCTCTCAGTAAAGAGGCTTGATGACTTCCAAGGGACTTTTCAGGACAGAATGACTTGTGCAGTTAAACTGTCACTACCCTTTTATGCCTTAAATTGCTGTTGCAAACATAAACGTAACCCTTGCTTATAAACTGATTTATACTTCTAGAATTTTAGGGTTTTCCTCCAAAAAAGTAACATTTAAATTGGGATTTCATTATGTCCCAAATACTTTTTCTTTGAGAATAGATATAAAATCTATATTAAATAGGTAGAAAAAAAAAGAATTTGTGCTTTCTTCTTATCTTCCAAACAGAGTTGGCAGTTATTGCTAGAGACATCCAAATATAAAAACAATGCACAAATGTTAGAAGCAGCACAACAAAGCAGATGGTGGACCATGTCCGGGTCCCACGTTTGGTATGGTAGGAAACGTGAAGTACAAGATAAAAGTCCCCACTCTAGAGTAGCCACATCCTATTGGCTCTCCCTCCAAAATACAGCCACCGTCCAGTCACTCTTGCCCACTTCCATCTCACACCTCATTACCCAAGGCCAAGGTCCTATAATCTTTCAGCTGACCTGCAGCAATAGCCTTTTAACTGTTCTTCCTTGAACCTGCAAAGGGCATTCCTACCTCAACGTTTTGTACCTGATTTTCCCTCCCCCTAGAGTGCTCTTCCCATATATTCACAGAGCTCAATCCCTTAAGGTTTCTGTTCATGTCTCATCATATCAAAGAAGCCAACCCTGATATTCTATATAAAATAACCCCATCCCTTTTATCTACAAGCTGCTTTTGTTCCCCTTCATAGCATTTATTGTTAATGTGGCACGTATTATTAGTTTCCCCAAAACTTCTTGAGAGCACAGATTTTTTTTTTTTTTTTACTATCTTGTTGATTGCTGTATCCTCCATGCCTAGCATGGTGCATGGCACACAGTAAGTACTCAATAAATATCTGCTGGATAATATTTAACTGGTAATTGTTCAAGTTAAATAATGATACAGAGCAACAGTGACTTAGTATTTCAAGACCACAGTTAACTGCCCACTGAACAGCACAGGCCAGTAATACCCAAAGGAGTATACACCAGCATCACTTGGAGAGGTTTTCCAAAACACACCTGCCCAGACCTCACCACAACACCCACCACACCTCTCTGGGTGGAGTTCTAAGCATGTGTATGTTTAAACAGCTTCCTAGGTGATTCTATTTTTTTAATATAATACATGTAACATAAAATTTGCCATTTTCACCATTTCCAGGTGATTGTATTTTGCACCCCTGTTTAAAACTACTTGTATAATATCGTGCCAGTTCAGCAGAGGGAATATAGCTGAAAGCAGGATTAAAAAAGAGAGAGATACCATTTAATCTTAGAGCACGGGTTTTGGAGTCGAATACAGGTCCACTACTCATTAGATGTGATACCAGGCAAGTTACTTAACTCTAGGTTTCCACAACCACCAAATGAAAATTTTATACACTGTCTTCCTTCCCACATCTGCTCCAAAGTGTTCCAAGGTTACTGTAAAGCTAAAGTGAAATCTAGTACTTCTATAAAGTGTCTACTTTTGTGTGCATGATAGGCATTAAATTAGAATGTACAGCAATTATTTGCATTGAAATAGAAAAATAAATTCATATTGGCAGAACCACAAAAGTACGTAAAATCCTGGCATAAGTGGCTATAAAAATTTCTTTCTCTACTAATAGGGCAGGCAAGAAAGAAACTCGTTAGGAATTCCACAGATATCATCTTAGAACAATGATTCTCAAACTTGAGCACCCTTCAGAATCACCTGGAGAACTTTTTAAAAAAATCTTTATTGTATTTTTTTCCATTATCATTTAGTCCTCTTATACCCCCTCCCCCACCAGCAATCACCACCCTCTTGTCTATGTCCATGAGTCCTTTTTCCTTTTTGCTCAATCCCTCCATCCCCTGACTAGCTGTCATCCTGCTCTCCACCTGGAGAGCTTGTTAAATACATATTGATGGGCCCACCTCAGAGTTTCTGATTCAGTAATACCTGGGGTGGGGCCTAATAATTTGCATTTCTAACAAGTTCCCAGGTGGTGATGAGGTTGCTGGTTATGAGCTGAAAGGTACTAAGTTTTTGTTATACAAGATGAGTAAGTCCTGGAGGTCTACTGTACAGCACAGTGCCTATGAGTATACTACTGTGTTGTACACCTAAAATCTGCTAAGAGGGTTTACTTAATGTTGTGTTCTTATCACAAAAATAACAGTAAGTAATAAGAGGCTGAGAGGGAACTTTGGAAAGTGATGAATATGTTTATGGCACAGATGTGGTGACAGTTTCAC
>VMDR010024909.1:0-14769 GCA_007922815.1 Macrotus californicus | reverse complement strand
GGTACTTATGGATAAAATGATACAAACACCTTGGAAAGCAGTCTGGTCTTATAGCAAGAACCTTCAAAGTGTGTATAACTTTTGACCCAGTAATTTCATATCCAGAAACCTATCTGTACTAAAGGAATAATCTGAAACAAAGACAAAAATTTTATGTTCACATATATTCAAGACTATTATTTACAGGAGAAAAAAATGAAAACAGTCTTAATGTTAAAAAATAAGAGATTTGTAAATTAAATAAGGGTATAGCCATACAATTAAATATTATGTAAACATAAAAGGGTCATTGTCTCTAGGTACATAGGAAAATTCTTATAGTTACTAAGTATAAAAAAGCAGTATACAAATACACAAATGTTTCTGGTTGTATCCTTAGCACTTACAGACTGTTGTAAGATAGGAGCCCAATAAGTATTTGCTAGATGAGTGAAATACAATATAGACTAGGTTGAAAAAGTATGGAGAAAATAACTAGAACAAAATACATTCAACTATTTCAAGAGCTACCTTCGGGGAGACCCAAGATGGTGGTGGATTGGGTGGAAGCTACACTGACCTCCTCCAGGACCCAACCGGAATTACAACCAAACTACTGAAAAGTCATACTGAATAACCAACTGAAGACTAGCTGGAAAGAAGCCTTGTAACCAAGGCCTTACAGAAGAAGCCACATCGTGACTGGTAGGAAGTACGAGGTGCAAGAGGGCTAGCCAAGCTCCCATGGAGGGATATCTCGGCTGTGGAGGGGAGGGGGTTCCCCCTAAGAAGTGTTGGGTCTAAACCCCAAGCCAGGCTCCTAGCCTACAGCACCAGAACAAAGACACACATCCACATAATATCTGGTTGTGAAAAGCAGTGGGGTTTCTGTCCACCAGGGAGAGACAGCTAGAGTCATAGCCACCTTCTTAAATTACAGCCAACACACAAAATTTTGTTCACAGCCACTCACTGTGGGCTCTGGTAGAGAGAGGGCTATGTAGACTAGAGCCAAGTGAGAGTCTGGGGTTGGTCAGCTGCCAAGATCTCTTTGCTCAGATATTCCCCATACTGCAGAAGCCACCCTTCTTGGGCAGAGCACTCCTTTCCATGAGGCGTCAGCCTTGGGGGAAGCAATAGCCCATCTGCTGGAATCCCTCTGACCACACCCTGTGAGCTTAAACCCTGTTGAGGAGTACAGCCAGAGGCTCTTTCAGTGACTAAGCCTAATAGGCAGCCTACAGGCAGAGATGGATCTTTGGTGCTCTGAGACTTTTGCTGACCTGCCCTTAGGCCTGGTGCTAGTAAAAGCCAGCCTTGGTGTACAATTTGGTCTCTTCTGCAGACATCAGGGCCCAGCATAGGGAGCTGTAAGCTGTGGATCACTAGCAGCTCCAAACAGGTTGCCCAGGGTCAATCACAGGCAGCATCCTGCACCAGAATTGCTCCAAAGAGGCCCAGAACCAACACACCCAGTAGTGAGCCTCAGATAACAGAACAGAATCCAGTAACCTTCACAAGCAGCATCACCACAGGGAGATCTCAGCAGGCACCAAACTCTGCTGAGGCAAATTCTGCTTCATGTGATCAGCACTTGCACAGCAGCTTGCACACTGTGTTGGGAGTCGAGCTTCACAGCCAGCCTGAGGGCCCATAGCAATCAAAAATCAATTATAACATATTATAATTATAACTGTCCACATAACACGCACAAAGGATATTCTTAGAGTACCCTGCTCAAGTGATCAGGGAGACTGTGCCCCTGGGTCCCACAGGACACCTACTACATAAGGCCACCCTACCAAGACTGGCAGTCATAGCTGATCTACCTAATACACAGAAACAAAAACAAAGAGGCAGTCAAAACAGGGAGACAAAGAAACAGGCTCCAAATTTAAAAAAAAACAAGAGAATTTTCCAGAAAAAGAGCTACATGAAATGGATGCAAGCAATTTATAACATACAGTTCAAAGTAATGATTATAGGGATGCTCAACAGCATGAAAAAGCACACAAACCATAAAAAAGGGCCAATCAGAAATGATGAGTGCAGTATCTGAAATAAAGAATATATTGAAAGGAATCAACTGTAGCTTAGATGAAGCAGAGGATTGAATCAGCAATTTGGAAGACAAGGCAGAAAAAAAACACCCAATCAGAGCAGTGAAAAAGAAAAAAGAATTTAAAAAGTGAGGATAGTTTAAGGGACCTTTGGGAACTACATGAAACATAACAACATCCACATCACAGGGGCACCAGAAGGAGGAGAAAGAGAGCAAGGGATTGAGAACATATTTGAAGAAATAACGACCTAAAACTTCCCTAACCTGGTGAAGGAAAAAGATACACAAGTCCAGGAAATGTAGAGTCCCAAACAAGATGGACTCAAAGATGCCCACACCAAGACACATCATAATTAAAATGGCAAAGGTAAAAAAACAAAGAGAGAATCTTAAAAGCCTCAAGAGAAAGACAGTTACCTACAAGGGAGCTCCCATAAGATTCTCAGCTGATTTCCGAACCCAAACTTTGCAGGCCAGAAGGGACTGGCATGAAATAGTCAAAGTAATTAAAAGCAACCAAGGCTACTTTACCCAGCAAGGCTATCATTTAAAACTGAAGGAGAGAATAAAAACAGGTAGTAAAGATGGTGGTCAAGTAGATGGAAGATGAGCCCACTTGCTTGTGTCCCCAGCATGGATTTTCAGCTGATCTTCCAACAAGTGACCTGAACAACCAGTGGAATCTTAGCTAATATGAATTTTTGGAGCAAAGGAATATAGAAGCTTTGCACCACCCAGTAAGAATTTTTGTAAGTTGAAGGGGAAATACTTTGTGCAAGGTGCCAGCAGCAAGGGAGAGAACAGAGCTGAGAAAATGCAGTTTAGTAGCTCCCGCCTCTTGCAGGGGGGTGGGGCCCCGGTCCTAGACAGGGAAGCCCTAACCCTAATCAGGAGAGACTTGGGAGGATATATGGAGTCTGGGAGACTCAGGCTGCACAAACACAGCAAGCATCATGTCCATAGCTGAAGTGCCAACTGGGAGAGTCAAATTCTAGCTTCTAGAACTGCTGGAGGCATGGGCAAGCTGTGGCCAGCCCTCACCAAGAAAAAGACTTTTCACCTTTTGGGGAAGTGGAGTGCATGGAGAGCTGGACAGTGGCTCAGGTACTGTGGGTGCCATGTAGCGATTTTTTAAAGAGGGGAGCAGAGGCATGGCTGAGCAGGGAACCTGCACACGTGTACACAGCTGCCCTGCCAAAAAAGAGGTCAGATTCAAAGCGAGGTTCATGCCCACTAAACCCAGGTGGCCAGGAAGAATAGAAGGCTGCATGGTGAAGGGATTGTGGGGCCCCACCCAGCGAGAGAAGGGGGCTGTGTGCAGAACAGAGGGTTCGGGTCTGAGCCTCCTTCGAGAGCAGTGAGCTACGAACTGGGTGGGCTACAACTGAGTGCCTGAGATTCTTTGCAGCCAGGCAGGGCCACTCAAACCACAAAGTACAAACCCCTGGGAAGGGAATGTGTGCCCATCCCCCACCTACAGGATTGCAAACTCCGCAGAACCAGGCTCAAGGACCCCCTGCCAGGAGCATATCCACAAGGGAAAGAAAGAGAATCTCCCAAGGAGCCCTTTATGAACTTATATAAAATGCTGGCTCCTCCTTGGGCCCCATTCCACTGAAAACAGCAGAGCAGAGAGATTAGATATATGCACAGCAAGAGGGACTCATGGCCCTGCCCAGCCTTGGCTCTCACACAGAGCTGCCATCAGCACCAAGCAGGAAAGACCTGTGAAACAGACAGCTAATTTATCAGAAACTATACATTACAGGAAATGATCTGGGACAGACGAAGACATGTGTTACAGGTCAGAGGAACACACCCACCATCCTCCCTGAAGGCTGAACAGCGCCTCCTGGGGGAGGTGATCCCAGGATCCCACCATCCTGATCGCACTAGAGGCTCCCTCTGGAGGCAGGTGGAGGTGGTACATGCGGTGCTGTCACGTTAAATGAACCACTCCTGGATCTTGTGCTGATAAAAAGCCAGCAGGCAGAACAGCAAGGACCAACTGAACAAGGAGACAGCCGCAAACTGTGGATCATTTGTTGCCTCAAACAGGCTGTCTAAAGCTAGATAGGGACACCCCCTGACATCAGGGATGGATCCTAAAGGAGAAGACAGTAGGTCAACAAACACTAGATTCTGCTGAGATGAATTCCACCTCGCTCTTTTTCATTATTGGTGCTATTTTTTCTCCTGTATATCTTTTTAACATTGTTTCTTTGTCTTTGATTTTGTTCCTATTATTTTACTATTTTTATTTGATTTTTACATCAATTTTATTTTTACTTTTTTTGTTTTTCGTTAATTCCAATCTCATATTTTATTCTTCCCTTTTCTTACTCCCTTTTGCCTTCATCCTTCTCTTATTTTTGTTTTAAATTTTATTTTTTTCCCTTTCTATGTTTTGTGTCTATTCCTCTCTTACTATTATTTCTCCTCCCTCCATCCTCTCAAACCCACCTTTCTTTCCATTAGTCATCTCACATTCTTTTTCGCTTTCTTTTAATATCCTTATCGTTGTTCCACCTTTATTAGTATCTGCTTGGTTGTCATTGGGGTTGTTGTTGCATTTCTTTAATTTTATCCATGGTTGTTCACTATTTTTTTTATTTTAAATCTCATATTTTAGTATTTCCCTGTCCTATTCTATTTTGCCTACTTCCTGCCCTGTTTTATTTTTGTTTTAAATTTTATTTTCTCCCTTTCTTGCCCTGGTTTCTAATTCTCAAGCTTATTATTTCTTCTCCCTCTATTCCCTCAAAATAAGTTTTCTTTCCTTTAGACAGCTCACAATATTTTTTCCTTTTCTATTTCTTTCTTATAATATTATTATTCTCTTTCCACCTTTATTAGTCTTTACTCCTTTGTCATGGATACTGCTGCAGTGGTTGTTTTTCTTCACGTTAGTTCCTATTTTTCCACTATTTTTTTCCTCCAAACCTCATATTGTACTCTTTCCTTCTCTTACTCCAGTTTTCCCTGTTCCCTCCCTATTCTATTTACATTGTAAATTTTATTTTCTCCTTTTCTTTGCCTGGTTTCTATTTCCTACTCTTATAATTTCTCCTCCCCCTGCCCTCTCAAAATCATTTTTCTTTGTGTTAGTAACCTCATATTCTTTTTGCCTTTCATACAATATTCTTACTACCTTCCCACCTTTATTAATCTTAGCTCATTTGCTGTTGATATCGTGGTAGTGGTTAAGTGTATTTTTGCTGGTGTGGGTGCTGTTTGCTGGGTTGTTTTGTTTTGTTCCAGCAGCTCCTGTACAACAGCACAAAAGATGTGGTGGGGGTTGTGACTCTCAGTCAGGCAGCCAGAGACGAAAACCCACCAATGAAGGAGTCAACAATAACCAAAACCCAAATATAACAAGAGAGCCCACATAAACTGCATAAAGGTCACCCCTAGAGTATCCAGCTCAGGAGTTTAAGGAGACTGCACCACTGGGACCCACAGGACTCCTACCACAGAAGGCCATCCCACAACACAAGGAGTCAAGGCAGATTGATCTAATACACAGAAACAAACCAAAAAAATCACCTAAATAGGGAGGCAAAGAAACAACACTCCATCGAAAGGAAAGGAGGAATCCCCAGAAAGAGTGCAAAATGAAATTGAGGAAAGCAATTTATCACACACAGAGTTCAAAGTAAGGTTTTAAGGGTATTAAAGGAACTTAGTAAGAACTACAAGGAACTTAGTGGGAACTACATCAGCATGAAAAATGACACAGAAACTATAAATAAGAACCTGCAGAAGAATGAAGAATACAATATCTGAAATGAAGAATACACTAGAAGGAATTGAAAGCAGGCTAGATGAATCAGAGGATCGAATCAATGAGTTCGAAGACAAGGTAGAAAAAATACCCAGTCAGAGCAACAAACGAAAAGACTCAAAAGAATGAAGATAGTTTAAGAGAGCTGCAGGACAACATAGAACATAACAATACTCACATCTTAGGGATTCAAAGAGGAGAAGAAAAGGAGCAAGGGATAGAAAACCTGTTTGAAAAAATAATGACAAAATCTTCCCTAACTTGTGAGGAAAAAACTAACACAAGTTCAGGAAGCACAGAAGGTTCTAATCAAGATGAACCCAAAGAGGCCCACTCCAAGACACATCATAATTAAAATTACAAAATTTAAAGACAAAGAGAGAATCTTCAACCCAGCAAGGTAGAAACAGCTGGTAATATACCAGGGAGCTCCAATAAGGCTACTAGCTAATTTCTCAACATAAACACTACAAGCCATAAGAGAATAGGACAAAATATTCCAACTAATGAAAAGCAAAGACCTGCAACCAAGACTACTGTACCCAGCAAGGCTTTCATGTAAAAGGAAAGGTGAAATAAAGAGGTTCCCAGACAAAAAAAAAAAAGGCTAAAAGAGTGCATCTCCACCAAACCAGCACTGTAAGACATGCTAAAGGGACTGCTTTAAGAAGATGAGAAAAACAGTCCTGGTTGGTGTGGCTCAATTGGTTGGGTATTAACCTGCAGAGCAAAAGGTCGCCAGGTCAATTCCTGGTCAGGACACATGACTAGGTTCAAGGTTTGGTCCATGGATGGGATGTGTGTGAGGGGCAACCAACGGATGTTTCTCTCCCTCTCTCACTCCTCTCTCTCTAAAAATAAATAAAATTGCCCTGGCTGTTATGGCTCAGTGGATTCAGCACCGGCCTGTGAACCAAAGGGTTGCTGGTTCGATTCCCAGGTCAGGGCACATTCCTGGGTTGCAGGCCAGGTACCTGGTAGGGGGCACACGAGAGACAACCACACATTGATGTTTCTCTCTTTCTCCCTCCCTTCTTCTCTCTAAAAATAAATAAAGGAAATATTTTCTAAAAATAAAAAATAATAAAATTGTTTTAAAAAGATGAAGAAAAAGAGAGAGAGGGGAACACAGGAACAAGGGGAAAATAGCAATGAAAAAATATATATCAATAATAACACTAAGTATAAATGAATTAAATGCTCCAATTAAAAGACATAGGGTAGCTGAATGGATAAGAAAACATGACATGCATATACACTGTCTACAAGAGACCCAGCTCAGAACAAAAGATCTACACAGGCCGAAGTGAAGGGATAGAAAAAGCAAATGGACATGAAAAGCTGGGGTACCAATACTTGGACAAAACAGACTTCAAAACAAAGGCCATAACAAGAGACAAAGAAGGTCCTACATGACACTTAAGGGAGTTATGCAACAAGCAGATATAACCCTTGTAAACATATATACACCCAACATAGGAGGATCTAAATACATAAGAAAAACCTGGCAGGACTTTAAGGAGATCGGCAGAAATATAGTCATCATAGGGAACTTTAATACCCCAATTGTCAACAATGGATAGATCATCCAAACAAAAAATTAGCAAGAATATTGTGACAATGAATGACACCCTAGATCAAATGGACTTAACATATTCACAAACTATTTCACACCAAACAATCAAAATATACATATTTTTCAAATGCGCATGGATCATTTTCAAAGATAGACCACATGGTAGGACACAAAGCAAGCCTCAACAAAATCAAGAAAACTGAAATCATATCAAGCATCTTTTTGGATCACAACGGCTTGAAACTAGAAATCAACCTAAGAGAAAAAAACTCAAAAATGGCCCTGGCTGGTGTGGCTCAGTGGATTGAGTGCCAGCCTGTGAACCAAAAGGTCACCAATTCAATTTCCAGTCAGGGCACATGTCTGGGTTGTGGGCCAGGTCTCCAGTAGAGGCACCTGAAAGGCAACCGCCCATTAATATTTCTCTCCCTCTCTTTCTCCCTCCTTTCCCCTTTCTCTGAAAATAAATAAATAAAATCTTTAAAAAAAGCCCTCAAAAACATTCAAATATATGGAGCCTGAATAACATGTTCTTAAATAATGAATGGGTTAACAATGAGATCAAGGGAGAAATCCCAAGATACCTTAAAACAAACAAAAATGAGAACACAACCCAAAATCTATGGGACACAGGGAAAAACGTCCTAAAAGGGAAATTCATAGCATTAGAGGACTATCTCAAGAAACAAGAAAAAAGCTCAAAAAGATAATCTAACTTTACACTTAAAGGAACTTGAAAAAGAACAATAAACAAAGCCCAAGGTGAGGAGAAGAAAGGAAATAATAAAGATCAGAAGAAAAATAAATGAAATAGTCCAAAAAATATTACAAAATATCAATGAAATCAGTAGCTGGTTCTTTGAAAAGATAAACAAGATTGGCAAACCTTTAACCAGACTCATCAAAAAAGAGAGAGGACCAAATAAATAAAATCAGAAATGAATGAGGAGAGGTAACAACTGACACCAAAGAAATATGAAGGACTATGAGAAAATATTATGAACAACCATATACAAAGAAATTGGATAATGTGGGTGAAATGAGAAATTCATAGGAACATACAATCTTCCCAAACTGAATCAGTAAGAATCAGAGAATCTGAATAGACAGATTACAACTCGTGAAAATGAAGCAATGATAAATAAAACTCCCCCAAAACAGAAGCTCTGGACTAGAGGGCTCCACAGGTGAATTTTACCAAACATTTAGAGAAGACCTAACACCTATCATTCTCAAACTAGTCCAAAAAATTCAAGAGGAAAATCCAAAAATCCAAGCTCATTTTATGAGGCCAGCATTATCCTAATTCCAAAACCAGATACAGATACTATAAATAAAGAAAATTATAAGCCAATATTCCTGATTAACACAGATACTAAAATCTTTAACAAAATATTAGCAAACTAGATCCAGAAATAGGAACAAGACAGGGATGTCCACTTTTGCCACTCTTATTCAAAATAGTACTGGAAGTCCTAGCCACAGCAATCAGACAAGAAGAAGAAATCAAAGGCACCCAAATTGGAAAGAAGTCAAACTGTCATTATATGCAGATGTCATAACACTGTATTTAGAGAACCCTAAACATTCCACCAAGAAACTACTAGAACTGATAAATGAATTCAGTAAATTAGCCAGATACAAAATAAATATCCAGAAATCAGCTGCATTTTTAGATACCAATAATGAACTACCAGAAAGGGAAAATAAGAAAACAACACCATTCACAATTGCTTCAAAAAGAATAAAATACCTAGGAGTAAATTTAACTAAGAATGTAAAAAACCTGTACTTGGAAAATTGTAAGTCACTGAACAAAGAAATTGAAGAATATAAAATAAGTGGAAGCATATACCATGTTCACGGATAGGAAGAATGTATATCATTAAACTGTCCATACTACCCAAAGCAATCTACAGATTCAACTCAATTACTATCAAGATACTGATGGCATATTTCACAGAATTAGAACAAATATTCCAAAAATTTATATGGAACCACAAAAGACCCCGAACAGCAACAGCAATCTTGAGATAGAAAAACACAGTTGCAGGAATCAGGCTACCTACTATCAAACTATAGTGTAAGGCCATAGTAATCAAAACAGCATGGTACTGGCATACAAACAGACACATAGATCAATGGAGCAGAATAGGCAGCCCAGAAATAAACCCATACCTTTTTTTTTAATCCTTACCCAAGGACATTTTTTCATTGCTTTTAGAAAGAGAGGAACGGGGAGAGAGAGAGAATTATCCATGTGAGACAGAAATATTGACTGCTTGCCTTCCATACACACCCAAGCTGTGAATCAAACCTGTAACCTATGTATGTGCCCTGACCAGGAATCAAATCCATAGCCTTTCAGTGCAGGGGGACGACACTCCAACCAACTGAGCCACACTGACCAGGGCTAAATCCAACCTTTCTAGTCAATTAATATTTGACAAAGGAGGCAAAAACATACAATGGGCTAAAAAGAGTCTATTAAATAAATGGTGTTGGGAAAATTAGACAGATACATGCAAAAAAATGAAACTAGACCACCTTCTTTCACCACACACAAGAATAAATTCAAAATGGGGTTAAAGACTTAAGTGTTAGACTCAAAAACATAAAAATCCTACATGAAAACATAGCCCTAACCAGTATGGATCAGCTGGTTGGGTGTCCTCCTGCAAAGTGAAAGGTTGGTTAGATTCCTGGTCAGGGCACTGTCTAGGTTGCAAGTTTGGTCGCCCCCACCCCCAGGGCCCGCCCGGGTCAGGGTGAGTAAGAGAAGCAACAGATAGATGTTTCTCTTTTGCGTCAATGTTTCTCCCTCCCTCCCTCCCCCTCTAAATAAAAAAAAGTAACTATTTTTTTAAAAAAGAAAATATAGGCAGTAAAATCTCCAACGTTTCTCATAGCAATATTTTTTCTGATATATCTTCTCAGGAAAGGGAAACAAAATGAAAAAACAAACAAACAGGACTACAACAAACTAAAAAGTTTTTGCACAGCAAGGGAAACTGTAAACAAAATGAAAAGACAACCCATGAATGGGAGAACATATTTGCCAATACATCTGATAAGGGATTAATATCCAAAATTTATAAAGAATTTACAAAACTTGCCCTAGCTAGTGTGGCTCAGCAGACTGAGTGCTGGCCTGCAAACTGAAGGGTCACCAGTTTGCTTCCCAGTCAGGTCACACACCTGGGTTGCAGACCAAGTCCCTGCTTGGGGGTGTGCAAGAGGCAACCAATCCATGTATCTCTCATACATTGATGTTTCTCTCCCTTTCTTTCTCCCTCCCTTCCTCTCTCTGTAATAAAATAAATAAATAAAATCTTTAAAAAAAAAGAATTTATAAGACTCAACATCAAAAACCAAACAATCCTATTTAAAAATGGACAAAGGACCTGAATAGATACTTCTCCAAAGACAATATACAGATGGCCAAATAGACACATGAAAAGATGCTCAACATCACTAATCATCAGAGGAATGCAAATTGAAACCACAATGAGATATTACTTCACACTTGTCAGAATGGCTAGCATCAACAAGTCAACAAACAAGTGCTGGCGAGGAAGAGAAGAAAGGGGAACCGGCACCCACTGTTGGTGGGAATGCAGCCTGGTGCAGCCGCTGTGGAAAGCAGTGCGGAGTTACTGTAAAAAATTAAAAATGGATCTGCCTTATGACCCTACAATTCCACTTCTTGGAATTTATCCTAAGAAACTCAAAACACTAATTCAAAAGAATTTTCGCATCCATGTGTTCAGTGTAGCATTGTTTACAATCACCAAGATGTGGAAGCAGCTCAAATGCCCACCAGCAGATGAATGTATAAAAGAGCTATGGCACATTTACACAATGGAATGCTACTCAGCTGTAAAAAAAAATGAAATTTCACCCTTTGCAAGTGTATGGATGGACCTAGCAAACATTATGCTAAGTGAAATAAGCTAGTCAGAAAAAGACAAGCATCATGTGATTTCACTCATATGTGGAACCTAATGAACAAATTGAACTAACAAGCAAAATAAAGACAGACTCAGAGAGAGCAGGCTGAGAGCTCTGTGGGGAGCTGGGGTGGGGGAGGGATTGAGCAAAGAAGAAAAAAGAGCAAAAGGACTCATGGACAGGGGCAACAGTGTGGGTTGGTGATTGTGGGGGGAAAAGGGAGTGGGTGGAAGTGGAAGCGGGTGGAAGGGGGATAAATGGTGATGGAAAAAAATAAAATAAATTTAGAAAAAAGAATTACCTATGGATCTTCCTATCTACCTAGGCTTCTACCTATGGACGGTTATCTTCTTGATAGCTTCCAATTTTTTTTTATAATGAACATGTATTACTCTATAATCAACACCAAAAGAACAAACAAAACAAACCATATTATGAAATATAGTCTTCATTTGCTAAGAAACCAGATATTATATAAAAGTGAAAGATTGGCTGTTGACATTCCTTGCCCTTTCAGGAATCTCTGGAATAACACCAGCTAAGCCCTCAGGGCTCACAAGACTATTTTATCTGATTGTAACCAGAGCAACACATGAGCTCTGCTACAGAACAAGACCACACATACTGTGCATTTTTCACTCCATCTGGAGTTCCTTACTAAAAGAAGACAGACCTCTTCTTCACGGGAAGAGGGTATCAATCTGTCAGAGAGCAGAAATTCAGCTATGATAAACTGGTAAGATGAAAGACATCCAAAGAGAATAGAGCAGGAGGCTGAGAGTGAAAGGAAACAACTACACACTCTGTCTGCTCCAAGTCTGGCTTTTCTTAGCTGGGAAGCTTACGCTTTTGGTCTTCTGCTTCTTAAAGAAAGCTTGAACCTGGATTATGGTCAGATACTTGTCTACAGCCAAATGATTTATTTAAAAGAGTTCACAAGTTAAATGCTACTCAACAGACCAGTTATTTATTCACAGAAATTTTTGTATTTAATATAATACACCCATACCTGTCAAGTTACTGGAAACTTGTCGACACTGAACTAAAAATTCAAACCAAGGGTGAGCTTCATGTAATTCTTTTTTGTCCAAAAAGGGACAGTTTGGAGGACTAAGCCTGTATAAAAATATAAAATAAAAAACACACTCTGATTAACATATAGGATAAGACAATCATATTTGTTCAGGTGATAATGAGCATAAAAATAGAACCTTGGATTTTAAAAGTAAATATAACACAAT
This sequence comes from Macrotus californicus, assembly GCA_007922815.1. Taxonomy (NCBI): domain Eukaryota; kingdom Metazoa; phylum Chordata; class Mammalia; order Chiroptera; family Phyllostomidae; genus Macrotus; species Macrotus californicus. The sequence goes on along the minus strand of VMDR010024909.1, from coordinate 2,176 downwards.
GTACTCCCACTTGTGTTGTTTTACACATTCCTTATGATCTAGAAATAGAGGAAAATTTTAGAGACAGAGATAATAATATTTAAAATGTGTTTACTACCATAATTTTACCAGTTCTGTATAAGGTTAATAGATAACTTGCACTTTAAGTCCTTTAAGGTACTTTGTATTTTATTATTTCTACAACAAAACTCTATAGCATTTTCAAACTTGAGAGGTTTTCAAAAACCTTTACACAACTACAGAGAAGCGAGGACTGCACACTTAAGGCTCAGAACAGGTCCTTTGAAAACAGGGCTTTTAAATCATCTCTTGCCTGTAGCTTTGGGGAATACATTTCTGTGTATAAGTAAGCCTCAATGACATGAACCAGAAATATACCCTCTGTTTGAAATCCTAGTCTTTACTGCCCAAAATAAAAATGCTAAATGTTATTAGCATACTGAAAGTGGGCTTTAGAAATCAAACGTAAGTAGAATTATATCTGACTCTGCCATATACTTGCTATGAGCCATAAGGCACTTACTCTCCCTCAAAGCTTCAGTTTGCTTATCTGTGAAATGGAGATAGAAATAACCACCTATAGGGTTTTTGTGAAAATTAAATGAGATAACCTAAGGATCAAGAACACTGCAAGCCCTCATATAGTAGACACTACTACTATTGTTGTTATTACTGACCCAATAGCAATAAACACTGGCCACATATATGAATCTGCAGGTTGATCTTAAGTAGGTATATATTGATGTCTATCCATCCATCCACCCATCCACCCATCCACCCATCCATCTATTCATCCATCCAAATGTAAACTATTTAGCATTTGCCTGGTAATGAAAGTATCAAAGAACTCCAGGTTAACCTTTAGAATCATCCTGTCTTTTAAAGATTTTATTTAATTTTTAAAATGTACTTTTAGAGAGGGGAAGGAAGCGAGAGAGAAAGAGAGGGAGAAAAATATCAATCAGTTGCCTCTCATTCACATGCTCCCAACCGGGGACCTGGCCCGCAACCCAGGTATGTGCCCTGACTGGGAATCCAACCAGCAACCCTTCAGTTTGCAGGCCAGTACTCAGTTCCCTGAGCCACACCAGCCAGGGCTCATCCTCTTTTTAAACTTTCACTTTATTCTGATCTCTAGCTATTTAAAAGCTTCACAAAGACATTACAAATTTAACATCACCAAAAAACACAAGATAAACGTTTAGTTGAATGTAGCATGGAACGAAAAGGTATACCAAGTGCTGCAGTGGAAAGAACTGCTTCAAAAATCAGTTGCCCTGACTGGTGTGGCTCAGTTGGTTGGGCATCAACCTGTAATCTGAAAGGTCATGGGTTCAATTCCTGGTCAGTGCACATGCCTGGGTTACAGGTTCAGTCCCCAGTCAGGGCTCATGCAGGAGGCAAACAATCAATGTTTCTCTCTCACATCAGTGTTTTTCTCCCTCTCTTTCTCCCTCCCTTCCCCTCTCTCTGGAATCAGTATGAAAAAAAAATTTAAAACAAAATTAGTATTCCTCATGTGAATGCTCAATATTTTCCTATTTCACGTTCACTTAGAATTGAAAGAGGAAATGTGAAGACCTGCTCAAAGACAATTAATTCTCAGTACTTACTTGTAATAGTCAAGATAGACATAAAGAAGATAATGCAGACTGTGCTCCAAACAATAGAGAATGAAGTGAGAATGGAAATCCCATCCTTCTTTGGATCTGTAGTTTTGAACAGGAAGGGTATCTTGCATCACACCCCCAATGCGGTTCAGTCTTAGGAGGAAGAGTTCAAAGTCTTCCAGTTCAGATATAAGAAAAATCCCATTCCTATAGGACAGGTTTAAGAGATGGAAAGTTAGAAAGTTGCTAAATTCAGAGAACACCAAACTACTTCCTTTAGTTTGTCTTAACTACAGCAGGCACTCAAATAATGCCCTTTGTTTTTCACTCAATGCTGTTTTGTTTTAACTTATAATATTGATGAGATACCATAGTAACTTAACTCTCGTTCATATCAATTAGCTGTTGGTAAAACTGGTTTCATTATATGTTGTTTCACTTAAAGTCATAGAACCTATCAACAATGTTAACAGAGGACTTACTGCATTAAAAAAAAAGTATTTACGAACTAAGACTGACAATTCTTACTCTATCAATACAATATAAGATACGTTTTGCTGGTTTCC
>VMDR010024908.1:0-14771 GCA_007922815.1 Macrotus californicus | reverse complement strand
GGAAATAAATGTGGCTCTTAAAATATAAAAGATGCAAAGCTTTACTTAAAATAAGATAAATATAAATAAAAACAAAACCAAAATACCTTTTTCTCTTGTCTGACAAAGATTCAAAAAAAGTTTGATAAAAATGAGAAAATCTGGACTCTCATTGCTGATGGTAAGGTGACTTCCTCTAATCTCACCTTTTTGGGGAGGATGTCCGTTTTCACCACTTCTACTCAACATAGTATTGGAAGTCCCAGCCACAGCAATCAGACAAGAAAAAGAAATAAAAGGCATCCAAATTGAAAAGGAGGAAGCAAAACTGTCATTGTTTGCAGATGACATGTATACATAGAAAAATCCTATAGACTCCACCAAAAAGTTGCTCCACCTAATAAGTGAATTTGGCAAAACAGCAGGATACAAAGTCAATATTCAGAAATCAAAGGCATTTTTGTACACCAACAATGAAATATCAGAAACAGAAATCAGGAAAAAATATCCCATTTGATAAAACAACAAGAAAAATAAAGTATCTAGGAATAAACCTAACCAAGGAGGTAAAAGACCTGCACTCAGAAAACTGTACAACACCGAAGGAAGCAATTCTTAAAAATCTATTGAAGGTATCACTGTAGCCCTGACCAATATGGCTGAGTTGATTGGGCATTGTCTCACAAACCAAAATGTCACCAGTTCGATTGCTGGTCAAGATGCATGCCTAAGTAGTGGGCTTGGTCCCTAGTTAGGGCATGTACTAGAGGCAATGTTTCTCTCCAGTGTTTCTCTCTCACGTCCAAGTTTCTCTCCATCTCTCCTTCCCTTCCTCTATCTCTAAAAATAAATAAATAAAATCTTTTTAAAAAATTATTATTGTATGTACTCTTTGACCCAATAGTTCCACTTTGGAAATTAGGTACACATGAAATGATTGTATTAGTTTTCTATCGCTGCTGGGACTGTCACACACTTAAAACATACACATGCTTTATCTCATAGTTGTGCAGATCAGAAGTCTAGTGAGTTAGGGTGGTTTTTGGTAGAATCTCAGAAGACTGAAATCAAGGTGCTGGCTGAGCTTTGCTCCATCCTGGAAACTTCAGGGTAGAATCCATTTCCTGCTCATTGAAATGGTTAAGTGGTTAGCAGATTTCAGTACCTTGATGTTTTAAGAATGAGAGCTGAGTTTTGTTTGGTGGGGGGGGGTTGTTTGATTGTTTCTTTGTTTGTTTGATGACTGTCAGCTAAGAACCATTACCAGCTTCTAGAGCCTGCCTGTATTCTCTTGATCCTGGCTCTTTTCTCTCTTCAAAGCACCATCATATGTCTCGAGCTTCAAATCTCTTCTGCATCTTCTTTCATTGTTGCATCACTCTGACTGAATCTTTTGCCTCCACTTCCAATTTTCAAGGCCCCTGTCCTGAACTTTTTAGAACAATCATTGTTGAGGTTAGGAAGCTTACCACAAGTCTTTTCACAAGGAAGATATACATATCTTCCTGATGAACAAGTTGAAGTCCTCTCTTTCCGATAAAGCTAACTGATTAACAAGTTGCAGCCCAGATATTCAAAGTTTGGAACCAGATGATTGGACAATGTTGGATGAGAAACTATTTTTGACATGATTTCACGTTATTCTTGTGTTGGAAAAAGTACTGAGGTTGCTCAGAGGTGCATATATGCAGGTGAAGGCTTCTAATTGTAAGACGCTGAAGCCTTCTAAACATCAAAAGTTGAGGGTGATTTAAAGCCATCATAATTCAGCTCTGGAGGTGAACTTTGTAGAGAGGAAACTGATTATAAATTATCTCTGAGATAGTGTAGACAACGGTATCAATCCATGCCCCCACATAATGTATTTCTTGAAACCTTGCTTAGGATGATATTTTGTTCTAATATATAGCAAAGTATAATGTGAGGTTAATAAGTACTCCATTATAGTTTTAATCAACATTTATATGTATTTTGTCAAAAAATACTTGACTGTTATGCTGGGTAGTTTGTGTTTTGTTTCAACAGAATACTGTGCACTTGAGAAATATAGAACTGCTAAGGTTATTGATTTAGTGAATGTCATTAATCTGGCAAAATGCTTTGGAGAAATCAACTCCTGAAGGTCTGGACTTTGGATCCACACCCTTCTTACCAACGCCCAAATTTTAAAACACAACACAAAACAAAAACCACCTTCTTCTTAAGAAGACATAACCTCCAGCCTAATTCCACCACCTAAATATTGTTCTCTCATCCTCTCTTGTCTCCTGTTCTCTCAACTTTTATCTTTCTGCTCCCAATAAATTCTGATGTTTGCATCTGGTATGAGTAAAAAACAAACGGTACTCAGCGTAGACCCAGATAACCAGTAAGTCACGGTCACTGGTCCCAAAGAAAGCCTATTTATTTTTCTCCTTACAAGAATAAGGCAGCTGAAAAAAAAATAGACTTCATCAAATGGGAAATAGCAAACATATTGTATGCATTTAAAATGGATGATTTAAATATAAAGAAAATCCCTTTCTCCCTCAGTTCATTCTTCCTCCACAATGCGTGTGTGAAATTTTAGGAGTCAAGAGGGCTGTAAGACATGAGAAACTTTCCAACTATTCCAAACCATTATCCAGCTGTGGGTTGTAAGTGCCATCACTCCTATGAGGTTGTTTTTAATTTCTAAGGCTCCACAGGGCATTCTTTGGCCTTATCTCCTGTGTTCCTCCTTTGTTTCGATGTTATAAAGCAGTACAGAAACTCTATAGTTCATTCTGATGAGTACTTTTATTTACTTGGAAATAGGATCTTTGTCTCAGAAGGACTAGATGTAACATTTGATAGAAAGGTCATCCCTGCTGTATTGCTTACGAATTATCATTTTTAATAGCCCTTCTGGCTTAATCTTTACCCCCACAACCCATATATGCGTAGCATAAAAATGAAGACCTATTCTTCTGGCACATTGAATATGCAACACCAGAGTTTTTGTTTAAGTGAAAATAATTTTGGAGGCAGGAGGTTGGGGGTGGAGAAATTGAGCGAAAAGGAAAAAGGACTCACAGACGTGGACAACGGTGTGAGGACTGCGTTGGGGAGGAAGGTATACAGGGACTAAATGGCAATGGAAAAAATACAATAAAAAATAAAGTGAAAAAAAGATTGTTCTTTAAAAAAGAAAAGAGTTTTCAGTGAGGCTTCTCATTAGTTCAATTAATGCATATGGAAACTTGATGGAAGTTACAACATGTTGGTGTTCTTACGTTGCTCATTTGGCAATATGCAATTTAAAATATTTTTTCAATTTATCATATCATATGCTAAAATACTTCAGGCTAAAATTTCCTGTCCATCAAAGAGTTTGGCCAATTTTCAGATATTTACTGAGGATCTCTAATGTATGTCAACAAGATGTTATGGCCATACAGAGGAAAAACTATGACCCCTGCTCTGCCCTACCTAGTTGGGCTCCATGAGAGGTTATGCTCTACAAAAATAATAGTGATAATTAATATACAATTTCTAATAAATGAAACCTAGACTGGCTGCCCTAGTTTTGCAAATGTTATAGCCTGCAGAAGCCAAGTTGACCATAAGGCAATGAGTAAACTACAAACACACGCTCCATTTCACTGAATAACCACTATCGACTCCAGCCAATACTTGCCATGTAGAAATGTGGCCCTTGATTTGCCAGTTATTCTGCCTTTTCCAAAAGGTAACATCAGATTTTGAATGTGAAATAAATCAATGTATATATGTTGGCCACTAACTCAATTTTAAAAAACTCTCTATGAACTAAATTAAAATCAATTTAAAAACATGAGCAGACCAGACGTGGCTGACAAACCATCGGTTTACCAGTCCTAGTTTAGGCTAGTGACTTCTAATTGTGTTGATTACCAACATCACTCAATCATTTGTGGTTTCTATGTTGAACATACATCCCTCTATTGGCCACCGCACCCTTCTGTTTTTAATTGGAGTGTGATGGGCTCTTCATTACTTTCTTTTCCCTGAACCTATGGAAATACACCTCTCTGAGAACATGATCATGCTGCAAAGTTACAAAAAACAATAAGCCCTGATACAAATCCATATATACAGGGGATACAATTTTATGAGGCTGAGAAAAGATAAATAGAAACACAGATACACGAGTGAAAGGAAATACACCAGAATATTTCCAGTGTATATGTCTCTGGGTAGTGAGATGAACACATTTTTAAAATTAAACCTTTGTATTTTGGGCAATAAAGTATATTTTATATATATCTTTTGAAAGAGTTTTCAGAGTGCACACATGAAAGAGTGGGCATGTATGGGAAGGAAGAAATTACAGGAAATCACATTTTTTTTTTGCAAAGAGTGACAAGTTTGATCATGTTGATGCCTTTTCAAACACAATTCACCTCACTCTTTCTTCTTTTTTTCTTTTATGAGGTCACTACACATTGGTCACCAAGCCTGTCCCATTGTGGTTTCATGGAAGTGAGAGATTGTACAGCTCTAGTGCTGTAAGCCAGGGAGCCCAGCTTGGGGTTTAGAGCCTAAATTCCTCAAGGTACACCCCCCAGCCACTGAAATATTCCTCCAGATCTTCAGCTGCTGCCTGTAGGAGTCTAGTCATCCTTCTTGTGCCTCCACCCCTCTACCAGTCACTTTGTGCTGATGTGGCTTACTCCGTCTGTCCGTGGTTATAAGGCTTCTCTCCAGCTAGTGTTCAGTTAGTTATTCAGGTGATTTTTCTATACTTTAGTTATAATTCCAGTTTGGTACTGGGAGGAGGTTAGTACAGCTTCCACTAATTCATCTACCATCTTGGGTCTCACAAAGAGAATTTATTTTTCGCAAATAACAAATCCAAAGGGAAATATATTCTTGCATTAGCGTAGGTGTTCTGAGATCCCAAGCTTTTTCCATTCATCTCCTCCACTATTGAACAGTATTGACTTTCATCTTGCTGGTCACCTTGTGTTTACAAGCTCAGGCTCTTGCTGCAACCCCAGACAGTACCTCTACATTGTAAAGGAAAGAAATATAAACAGCAGTACCAGCTGTTCTGCCTTTTTATTAGAGAAAAATAGAGCTTTCCCAGGAACCCCTGTAGACATTCACTCTGATCTCATTGACTTCAACCTTTCAAACCATTAAAACTATGTCATATGGCCAAACCTAACTGCAAAGGAAGTTAGGAAAGAAGATATATAATTAGAGCTATTGCCACATCACACAAAATTGATGTTTTGTTAACAGTAAGAAGAGGAAAATAGATATGAAGTAGACAAAAATATTTGCCACCATGATCTATTTTATTAAAGGGTAGAAAAGCAGTCTCGACTCTCTTATGTACCAACTCAACTAGGCTAACAGAAGGTCCAGGAAGACCCTTAGAAACCTGTTTGAAAAATAAATTTAAATGATCTCTAATTCCCATAATGGTTGTTCTTAGTGGAGTAGGTACTTTTGAAGTGCTTTAGTGTTTTTGAAGAAGATTGTCTTAGTATGTAAAATTTCCCTTACCGAAATTTCCCTTACCAAATTTCCCTTACCATTAAAATTATAATACACATAAACAAAGCATTTGCTTTGCAAAGATAAACTTAAGCCCTGACTATTCATATTTTACCAATTCAAAACCAGCACAATGGGAACATTCTATTATTACATTGCTTTAAAACAAAGCACGATACTTAATCCAGAGTGTTAAATTCAGATATTGAAGGTGGGTATATAATAACACACGAACAGTACTAAAACTGCCATTGAAATGATAAATGATTTCATTTCAAATCCCTTATAGTTTACAAGGTCCTAATATGTAGTTTTGACTAAATGGAAGTAGTCAAAACCTATGATGTTGAAAATAGTATTTACAGACCATAAACAAATATGATCCCACATTGCCAGGAAAATAATAATGGTGATTTCAACTAAGCCTAATTTCCTGATTTCTAAGGTTGGTAAATTCCCCCTAGGAAGAAATTGCTTAACTCACAGTCTCTTACTGATGCTTCCTTTTCTAAATCTTCAGGAATATATAGATATCAAGAACCCTAAAGCATCTGAATCACTTTTCCTTTTTCCCAACTATGCCACATTTCTCAGTGTTTCTCTCCATCCTTTTGGGTCTTCCCTGTACTATGAAGATTTTCCCTTACCCCCAACCTTCTGCCTCTTCGGATCCTTCCTTTTTTCTCTTCATCTCACTGACCTCACCAATTGTCGGCCTCTTCAATTCCTTTATGTTGGTTCCCGGTGTCTCGGAAAGTCAGCAACAAAACAAGGGGGGAAGATCTGGCTCCATAACCTTGAGGCAGGGTGCTGTCTGGGTGTACCTTATAATTTGAAGTTTGGCTGGAGCAGAAGAAAAAAACCTAAATTACTAACACACTGCCTTAGGAGCTTCATGCTTTCAGTTTGGTTTTTTGTTTGTTTGTTTTAGAAGGTATTTTCAGCCCTTTGACACTTTTTTTTACTCTCATTTTGTCTTTTTTTCACTTTTGTTATTGTTTTTAGATGTTAGATACCAAATAATTTACATTAAACTTAATTTATGGTGACTGAGAGGATTGTCAATTTTAGAAAATGAAAAAGCCCTCTGTGTGTGTGCCAGCCCCCTTCTCTCCTCCCATCATGCACACACCCCTGTCCATCCAGCACAAAGCTACAGTAATGGACTCTAACCAGAACTGCAAAGAAGTGAGGAATTTTCAAAACAAAACTCCCATTTATGATTTTTTAGGACTCTTTAATTAGCCCAAATATGTTTCATTAAATTAATCTTCAAAGAGCCTCTTTAACTAACAATTCTCATTTCATCTGTTATGGCATAAAATTGAAATGCAATTATACACAAAGAAATTAACTTTTTCCTTTGCACCTGAAAATGGTAAGGTCATAAGCTACCCTAAATTTATATTCTTTGCTTAGCCATTTACAATATAGTTTATTGTAGGTATTAAATATTATTTAATGAAATGGCTCATGATATTAAGAAAGCATTGTATTCTCTAGAGGTGAAATGCTAACAATTCAGACCTTTACTCAGAAGCTTTTGAAAACTGAAGGATCCAACTTGGTTGTGGTATGTGATTAAATTGTGTAGTTATCTGAATACTTCGCCCTACCTATCACTCTCCACATTTCTCAATTACCAAGACTGAGCCTTAAGGTACACTTACGCCTTTATGAGAGGAGGTCTTAATTAGGGCATTTTTTTGTTTAGTTTATTCACATATTCATTCCCTTATGCAACACATGGGACCTGCTAATGTTCTGCATAAGTTATGGAAAAAAGGTCACAAATAAACAGGTTGTGTAATCAAGTCAACCAGGGCTGAAGAGCAGTAATCACCCTAATGACTGATTACACTGCGGTAGTTCCTAAAACACACTAAATAATTTAAGAAAAAATGAGGAGTCTAACGGCTCAAAAACTAGGATTTATGTGTTTTGAATTTTTTTTTCCTGGAACTGGGAATGACCTTGGAGATAATCTAGCACAGACTCTTCACTGTGCACTGACTGAAATCCAGAGAGGCAAGGCCAAACCCAGACTCAAGCGAAGGTCATTTTCCCAGTGACCTCACACTGAAGCTGTGGCCTCTGAGACAGTGTCTTAACATTCTTCACTAGACACTCCTTGGACTTGATAACATGTTCAGTTTGGTTTGAAAATGTGGACATCTTCCCTTATGGGTGGGGAAGTGGACTCTGTGAACACGACAATCGTTTTTAGGATAGTTTTTAATTAAAGAAATGTATATAGTATTATTCATGTGAATAAATATCCAAAGCCAAGGTGTTTCTAAAAATGTGTGTGATAAGTATTCAAAACTAGTATGAATACATAAATCAATACTAACGTCTTTGTGAGTTTATGACCTGCCAAATGTGAATTCTCTCCTCAAATACACATGTGAATTGGCTGTTGATTATTATTTGACAGGACACATTTTACCTGCAGCAAAATTCAACATTTTACTACCCGTAGCATTATGTGAGAGCCAATCAATACTTTTTGCTAAAGCTCCAGGCACTAGAAGCCAACTGTATGCAACGCTGCTGAATAGAAAATATAAACTCAGATTTACATGTTTCTGGCTCATTTTAAAATAGTAATGAGGTTATAAGATTTGCTATTGAATCATGAGATTTTGAATTAGCTGTTAGGACATGGGAGCTTCAGCAAACATTGATTATGCTTCTGATTATATTTTCATATTTAATGAAATGGTCAATGTCAGATCAGGCAAAAGAGTGACTGAGAATTCTATTTTAGCTCACAAATGCAGAGAAAGGTGAAAAATGTAACAATAGAAACCATTCAGGAGAATATCTGGCCTTTGGCTCAATTTAATGAATGAGAACTTGAAAAACTTCATATACTGAGATTTAAAACCACCCTAGTATCAGTAGACTTTCAGACCAAGAAAAGAAAGCCTTATAGAGGATTAAACTAAAAGAGCATTCGTTTGCTTGGGATAATTATCACCTTCACTCACATACTTTAGATATAATTCACAGCTGCAGGAAACCAGGATTACATTGACTTTTGCAAAATGCTTACTCCGTAACTTCAATATTATAGAATGGTAAATGCCTCTACAAATTTAAAAATTCAATGGTATCTCTTGATCATGTGTTTTAAAACTTGACTCTAAGAAATAGTTAAGATATTATAATCACATTTCATAGAGATGACAAAGGCAGGAAGCCAACATGCTAACATGAAAGATTCTTTAATCATGTTCTTTTATTGCCTGTGTATTTTTAAATGTTGATATTCATGTTGCATGCATCACATATCATCATCCAGACTCAATCAACAATTCACCTCAATAAACTATTAATAATAAACTAAAGCAGTCATTAACATAAAAGTTAATTTACATCTTAAACCAAATTTCCAATTCAATATCGTAATATAAAACCAAGCAGTGGAATAAACAGCATTAGCTTTTCCTTGATAAAATACCAAAGTTGCCTTTAAAATAAGTCAATCTACTGTTGTAACCTATGAATTAATGTGCTTTATAAATATGCCTTGTTAACTGATTAATGAAATGCTTATAATTGCAAATTGTAAATTACATTGAGGCAGATGGATAGATACACTGATCTATTTGGAATGTACTTCCTATTGCATTAAAGTAGGCCTCATTTTGAGCTTGGATAATAATAAATTTTCAGGTAATTTGGGGTGATTTTCTGCCCTGAGTACTTATCACACTCTCAATCAGCCTCAGCGACTAAAATAAGCATTGTTCTCTGTCCCTACCCTCAACACATTAACTCAAAATTGATTTTTTAACTCATTTTTCAAGAATGGTGCAATCAGCAATCACTTCAGGAAGAAAACCAATGTTTTCATTCCACTTTTCTTTATTTTTCCCTGGCTCCTAACAGCAATGGCTTGTGATCATACGGCCAATAAACTTAAAATGGATTTTAGTTGGATTCCATCAATGTTCCTCCCTCTTACACATGTTTTCTTAATAATTCCTTAGACGTCAGCCTTCATCCATATATTTAGCAAAAATGTAGGAAGTGCTGGCTACAAGAGTAATGACATGATGTTCTGAAAGAAAGCACAGTCTACAAGGGAAATGGACAAACATTATTTAGTCAAATGAGATGTAAAGATTACTGAACTCATAGTCTGAACAAAAGAAGTAAAGATTACTTGAGTGGGAAAGAAGAGAAGTCATTGAAATCAGTTTCAAAGATAGAAATTTCACCAAATGTCTCAAGTTAAAATAACATTTCAGGCAAAAGGAAAATTCTGAGCAAATAACATGAAGTTTAATTTCCCTTACTAAATTTAATGTCAATCAAATTACATCACTATATCTTTTCTGAAAATTGAGTAGAGTTAAAAATCCCTGTTAGTCGAGATCCTTACAAATAAAAAAAAGAATTAAAGCCAGGAAAATAAAAAGGAAATAAGCAGACAAAAATGAAAATCAAGCATATTTGGGGAGGGGGGAATCATACAGATAAAACAAAAGCACTTTGGCATTGAAATTGCATGGCTATATCTGCCAATGGGAGAAAGTTCTGAAATTCATTCTCAAGCAAGAGATGGATCTAGGTCCATGTGTGTAGCTATGTACTTAAGAGTCTGTTGTGAAATTTTTGTGAGACTCTGGGATTTTTCCTAAACACATCTTACCATTCTTGGGATGTGCCTGCTGCGCTATATTAAAGAAAATCATAAATTTTTTTTGGAAAGTATAAAGTGGGAAGGGAGAGTAGTAGAAAGTTGTGTCTAATTGTATCCAGGATTTTTCTCTGCAGTAAATTCAAAACGTAGTTCCAAATGATATGAGAAGAACTAAAGGTTGAATAAAGACTGGGTTTTGAATGTGAGACCTTTCGTGTCCTTGTTTTGAATTTTGAATAAATATGAATTCTATTCATTAAAAAAAGAAAATAATAATACTCATCTTACCCAGTTCACTCATTCATTCAGTCAGTCAGCCAAGTATTTATCATGCACCACTCATTGCACTGAGCCTTGTCTGGTGATAGGTAAGTGTGATGCCCGTATCGTATATCCCCAGACCACCTCCTAGTTGGGGCAATATGGACTGTGTTGCTGCAGGAGGTACTACAGGTGCTAGAATGATCATGCTTGGTTTTCATTTTTTAATAGGTAACATATGAAGAAGTGACCACAATTCATTGCTATGTGTGTTTTAAAGGTATATATTTAGGGAAAAGGGGGGAAACTAATCATAGATGAAGTATATATTTAGGGAAAAGGGGGGAAACTAATCATAGATGAAAAGCATCTGAGAAGGAGGTTGGGCACTGAGATTCAAGGACAAGGAAGATAAAGTGCCAAAGCACCAGGGCAAAGAAGAAAATGTTATGTCTGGGCAATGGCATGCATCTTTCTGATAAGAACAACATAGATAATTCCTACAGTCCTTTTTTCCAAGCAACTATTAACAACTGGGAAAAAATAAATTGGCTTAGGACATGAGTTAGAGGACTAAAATTGCTGTAAGGAATTATAGCAGCATCTGAGAAGACTGAAAGAGATTTCTGACAAGATAAAAGTTTGCCAAATGACTTTCTTTCAAAGCTCAACTGAGATTAAAAATCTCAAGAGTGCTAACAGTTTTGTGATGGTTCCAGCACCATTTGTCAATATGAGAGTCAAAGACAGGAAAGGAGAAAGGCCAGCACAAAAAAAAAATTGAAAGGAAAGATTTAATAGAGGACAATGAGACTAGTGAAAATATAGACACTGAGAACAGAGAGAGAGTTTTCTTGTCTTAAATTATATGATGATAATATACCTTATAAACTATAAAGCCCTATGCAAATGGGAGGTATCAATTTTATTATTGTAGTATCGTGTACATGTTCCTTTTAACCACCTAGAAAATGGTCATAGATGACCAGCAGACAAAGAAGGAACATAACGTAAGACACATGCTAGGTACCTTTATTGTAACTGACCAAAAAGTTACTAAGTATCTAAAATTAAGATTTGAACTTACCTTAAAGAATCTTACTACCAATTATGGGAGGCAAATATGTAATTTGACAATTTTAAATAGTATGCTAAGAGCTACATTAAAAATGGAGAGAGACAGTTCACTCAATCTTCCAAGTGGAGATGATGCCAAGGAAATTTTGAAATATAAGTAGAATTTAATCAGAGAGCTAGAAGGATATTTCACGCAGAGGAAATTGCATGAGAAAGGGCAGGAACCTTAAAGGAAAATTTATCTGACTTACCAAATCCAAGAATATAGTTTACATCGGGTATTTGTATTATCTGTAACATGGAGAAGAACCTATGAGAAGAAATACCTTGGATTATTGTTCAGGAAATCTTTACTTCACCACTTTCCCACTATTAACATAGTCTATTTCACTGCCCCACTGATTTAAAAATTGGCCATATGATTTAACTGTGATCTATGAGATGTTAGAAGAAGTGATACAAGCAAAGACTTGAAATATGCTTGGTTGGTGTCTACCTGCTGTCTTACACCTTGGCCAGAAGATCATACCCTGACTAGCCCATTGCGTCAAGGAGAATGAAAAACACGTGGAGGAAGGAAAGATACTCATTCAACCCATTGACCTAAGTCCAGCCAAGTGCAGCCAAGTGCAGCCAAGTCCAGCCTAAATTGTCTCACCACAAGCTGACTGGTGGACATATAAGTGAATTCAAATGGTTCCTCCTTCAGATTTTAGAGTGGATAATATACAGCAATAACTGCCCATATGTTGTTGAACATGATTTGTCTCTGTCTTAAAGTGCTTTTTAATTTGTTTTTGCTTCACATTCTTTATAAATTTATTGTTTAGTTTTGTGATAATGAGACTTTTAAAAATGTAGCACATAGATAAAATGTATTATTTATGATGCCAGAATTTCTCAAAATGTTATCTTCCCTCTTACACAATTTTCATTGACTTCATCTTGGCATTAACTTTATCCTCAGGGTTGTTTAAAGTTACAGTACTTCCCTTCTCAATTGTAATATTTGAGGGCCCATTTGTGGTAAAGTCAAGTCCTCTGAGGATCCTAACACATTTTTTCTTTCTTTTTCTTTTGTTCTCTTCTTTGTTTATTGTTGTACAAGTACAGTTGTCTCCATTTACCCCTCACTACTCCCCCTGCCCCTTCCCTCCCTGCCTCACACCCTCAATCCTACCCCTTGTGGCTTTGTCCATGCCTAACACATTTTTCCAACAAATTGCCCAGGAAAAAATGAGAGCTTGATATGAAGTAGAAAAAACAATTTTCAGATACAGAAAGAGTTGATTTAATCAAAATAGACAATTCTGTGAAAGTGCCTAGTCCAGTGCCTGGTGGATAGTAATAGATGATCAAGAAGTAGTTGATTCATGCTCATAATCTCCCCTAGTACTCCCTCAGCCCGTTTCAGAAAAGCTCTCCTGAGGATCTTCAAGTTCATGCTCATTTGCATTTTGGTGGTGGCCCGTGTAAATCGTGCTGTGTCTTCAGTGATGCAGTTAGGAGAACTGAAGTCAGGAAGGTTCTGGCCTTTTGGGTTTTCAGGGAGTTTTCAGTCTGTGCTTTGACATTTAAGCTGCTGATTTTCTGTGAGCAGCCGTTTACGAGAGCTGTGGGGAATGAGTAAGAGCCATTTAACAGCTCTGTGAGGTGAGGGACTTCTCACAGCCCAGTCCCAGGACTCTGCAGGGAATCAGTGAGGACTAGGCACAAGAAAACAGATGGACGTTTTAATTTGAGTGATATTAATATCCACAAACTGTCCTATTATGGAAACGTTGGCAGTGTGTGAGCACTGCTATTGAAGCGAAGGCAGGAAAAGTGAAAGAACCAGAACTCTGAATTTCCAGGATGCCCTCATCGGTTGCCAGCTGACACAGTCTGCGGAATATCTAGTGTGTCATTCAGGAGGAACAAGTACAGGACTGGAGGAGACATCTAGAGAAATCCCCAGTAAATCCCAGGGTTCCCTAAAGCACCTTTGCTCTACTAAAAGGGTTTTCTGTGAAGAGGCTGCTGTGTTCTGGTCCCGGGCCATCAACCAGCAATGTTTCTTTATTGAGAAAAAGACATTAGAGAGACACAGGAAAGTAAAATAACTCTATGGCATAGTCCCTGGATTCAGGGACTCCTGATGAAACTATTTATACACACAGGAACCTACACTAAAACAATAACTGAAGCACACATGGGGAGATAATATGTAAGTGAATTTACTATAGTTTAATATAGCTCAAAATCCATTTCTGAATACTATACCAATAGAGTTGTCAAGAATATCAAGCTAAGCTAATCATGAATAACTCCTTGTAAGAAATTAATTTTGAGATGCGTTTTGACAGAGATGAAGGAGAAGGACCGGTGTACAAAATGAAAAAATATATTCAACATTAACATCACATATAAAAGTGCTAAGACAAAATCGTAAGGCACAAAGAAGAAAAACATGTAAAGAGCATAAAATCAACCTTGTGCAACCTCACAATTCATGGATATAGTGTCATGTTTTTGCCATAGCCCAAGGAGTACAAATCTGGTAATATGTCTGCCAAATTTAATCTCTCCACCATTACTCCTGAAATGAAAGACACATGCACAGCTTCACAAGGAAGTACTGCTTGACAAACAGGCTGAAGGTCTCCAAGTTCCTGAGGGAAGGAGTGTGTGGCAGGCATCAAGGTGACAGTGGCTGGAGCTCTGTGGCTGGGGAAGCAGCTTTTACCAATACTCCTGTCCCTTAATTATATATAATAAGTCCTCACTTCACATCACCAGTAGTTTCTGCAACTTTAAGCAAAATGAGGTATAATGAAATCAATTTTCCCACAGGTTAATTGATATAAACGAGTTAAAATCCTACAGGATGTCATTAACACTATAATTAAGGCACATTATTCAAAGACCTGTTTACTGGTGAAATTGTTCAAAGGGCGGAGCTGTTATCTACTACGTAGGTTATGGATGAACTGAGAATGGTAACTAACTTTTCCTTAATCCCACACACAAAAAAAACCCTCCTTTCACTACCCACATCATGAAAATCAGACTCATCCACATGCACAGTGACCATGAAAATGAAGTGGTTCTACACAGAAAATAAATACAATTAATATAAAGTTTGTTACTGATTTCATCCAAAACAAGTGTAAAAAGTTTTGAATCAGTAGAATTTTGGTAAATCATTTCTGTGTTTCCAATTTGCTTTCATTAAAATATCAATGGTTTTATTTTCATTTCTTATTATTTTTCAGTTGGCCTCTGCAGTTTGTTCTTCATCTCTTAGCCAAGTAAT
>VMDR010024907.1:0-14781 GCA_007922815.1 Macrotus californicus | reverse complement strand
AATTTTTAAGGTGGCATATTAATTTTTTCTTGTGGGACGAGGTCAACAAACAGTGTATAAGGTGCCCATGTCCCTGCTCCACTTCTGCCTGGGTGGTGTGACGTTCATCTCAAACCAAATAGTGACACTGTCCCGTTTTCAGCTCCATGCTCTGGTGTTAAGGTGGAGAGTCTTCTATCCCTGCTAATGGGCCGTAGATCCCCTGGATTGATAAATAATAGATACTGAGTTGCATAAGAACAGCCAGAGCTATTATGAGGATTTTCATTCCCCATTCAATGACTTGAGACTTTATCTTACAGGACACATTGTGCCCCAATCGATACCTTTGGGTCATGTTGCTTGGGGGAACTTCACCTGATCCCCGCCCTCTCTCCCCCTACAGAAGACAGAGAGATAAAGTGCTTAGCATTAACAAAATGACCCTGTGCTGTCTTCCAGGAACAAACCTGACAGACTTAGAACTTGCAGATGTTTAGGCTTCGTTGTTTGTCTTAATTTGCCTGCTTTGTTTTTTGAAGAAATTCCTCCAGTCTCTGGCAATAGGTAGAATATCGATCTTAGTTTTGCATTTCTTGAGTTCCTTTCTTCTCAAGGTCATCAGAGATATCCATACAAGAAGTTATAAACATTCAGCACAGTTTAATTCAAACCGTGTGAACTGAATGGCCCTGAAGTGCCTATTCCCCAGGCTACAGATGAGGCAGTGAACAAGACACATTATTGCGGCCTTCATGGGCTTAGAGGTCAGGAGCGAGAACACACTCTTAAAAAGCGATGATCTGTGCATGATGAGGACATGAGAATGGAAGAACAGGGGACTAGGCCTATTTACAGCCGTCAGGTACCCTTTCGGAATGCCCAAACTATGTCATAAGCTACCTCCCCCTTTCTCCATGTGAAAAGAGTTTGGTTTTGTTTGTCTTCAGTGCGCTTTGCTTTTGAGAGCCAACAGCCATTGTAATCACTTGAAAATGTTCAATATTTTTTCCATAAGCATCCCATCAAACAAAACAGCACGCTATCAAAATAGTGGCATTAATTCTAGAAGGCTGTTCTACTTCCTCACATTTTCATGAAAGAGAAACCTAATTGGCTACAGTGATGATAGTTCTTTAACGAACCATTGCACCATTGTACTTTCTTGTTAAACTCTTGTTTTGCAGGATGAGGGGGTGGAAGGTTTTTTGTTTCCACGCATGAGAAAGTGGTAGATGATACTTCAGCTACTCAGTGTCATCATCCCTAACCCAAAGAAGTGTGAAGGATACTTCTTTGCTGAAAAGGAAAACAAATGTCAGATTAATATCAATTATTACAATGTAATCACAGAGAGCAAACCAAGGGAAACAGACTTGCTTGCTCCTGTGATGCATGTATTAAACACCGTGGATCATACCAAGATCAACAAAACAGGGATTTCAGATGGAAATTTGAGGTTTTGAATTAACTTTCCAACATACAAATGGGTCCCATAACATCTATTCCTTCATTCCTTCTCTTTTTGACCTCATGAATCCAAAAAAATATGTAGCATCTATTAATATAATCACAGACTACTTTCATATGAAAGAGTGTAAATAGGATATACTCTTCTAAATCCTAGGAAGAAAAAAATTAATTGGAAAGACTTTATCATATATTTTTGCTATTGATTAAGGACTACTCAATGCTGGCACTATATTGTATTTATAATTGAATACATGTAGATTAAATAATTATTCGAAGCAAAGTTCATACAATGAAATGGAAATCAAAGGACCTTTAAGATGAAGGTATTCGTTGAGGCCACCTCACCTGCTCTTTGAAGGGGAGTGCCAAGGCACACCAAGTACATTCAGAGTAGCAGCTTGCAGAAGCAAAAGAGCAGAGAGAGATATAATCCTTTTAGTCATCACTATTATTAAACAAAATTAAGCACTACTCTTGAGTTTTTATAGTGTAATCTTTTTTAAAGAATTCAAAATACTTTTTCACCCTTGAAATAATGATCTATTCATAGCATTTCTGAAACTTAAAGAGTATATGTACTGTGGATATTTGCAGACATAGGTATTGAGAGTTTAAATGATTTATTCAAGGTCGTCCAGTTTTTCAAGGAAAAGTCAGATTTTAAAATTTCTAACTGCTTGTGTCTGAGCACAATTTTGTGCAGTTCTGTATATAACTTGGTAAAATGTGATTCTTGATTGTGATTCATCAGTGAGGCTTTGCCTGTCGCCCAAGTCACCTCAATCACAAAAGTAGTAAGGGTAAAGAAAGTCAGTCACAATTATTCTGAAAACTCTGGGTGAGAGCTCTTAATTTGCAGAGAAGTAGGTTGAGGAGGTAACTAGGTTATTCTATAAAAAGTCAAGGTGAAAACCCTCAAGAGAAGAGGCCTTTATTCATCCACCGAGGAATGTTAGCCCACAGAAGAGTATAATCATGACAAGGTGGAGCGGGCCCCAGAGTGGGACTTTCAATGGCAGCCCAGAAGAGAGAGCAGAACCCAGGTTCCACAGTGAGGGTTTTACTCAGTGCACCCAGGGCTCTTCCACCCTCAGACACCCTGGCTCTCACATCTCAATGTGAGAAAAAGATGAACTGCTTTTAGACCAGTTGAGAAAAATTCACCCTTAAGGATCGGGAAAGGAGAATTTCATTCCTGGGATTGATCTGGACAGCAGGTGAAAAGGATACTTGTCTGCTGGGCCACCTGTGACCAGTTTTATGGAAGAAGGAGAAGGCTGTTACTGAGGGTACCTGTGGGTGTTTATGGGTCATGGACTTTTCTACTGCCCAAGCAGGGGTGCACAAGAGGCGAGGGAAACATGCACACACAAGTGACAGGAGACTCATCCCTGGGGGTTCCTGAGGTCCCTAACCAGTCTGCCTGAAAAAAACAGGGTGACTGGTTGAATTTGCCTAGTTATTAGATTAATAATTTAATGATAATTAGATCTAATGTGATTTTTGTTTTATATTTTATGACAGTGGTTCCAAGTGCTGTCTCATCAGCAGCAGACATAATCTCCCTTCAGTAATTCTAGGTGAAGCCGAGGTGTCTCACCCGCTCTTCATGGTGCTGGTGGGGAGTCCAATTTGGAAGTCATCGGCTTAAAATATTGTTTCAGTTTTAGGGTGAAATTGTCATGTCCTTTTTTTTTTGTATCTCAGAACAAATTGATTTATTAATCTGAAAGTTTCATACAGTAAACTTTTAAAATAAATACAGCAAACCCACATCTAAGTAAAATAAAACATTTAACTCAGGATATTGTGATATATTTTTAATGATATTTGTTGTTTCTTTCTTGTAAAAAAGTAATGTTTTAATAAATGTATTATAGAAGATTTTTAAATTCAGAAGTGCATCAAAGACAAAACCTCAGAAAAAAATCAAAATTAATACATTGATGCATTGTTACTTTCAAAATTAAGATCATTCTGTCTGTGTACTCTCTGAATGCTTCCTGTACTTGTTTTTGTGTTTAATTAAAAAGTTACTTTTAAATAGCATTACTTATTCTCATGTCATTGAGCATTTAGATTTAATCCAAAGTCCACTGCTAAGAGTCCTGGTAGATAAATAGGCACCTATTTAGGGTTGATCACGCTGATTCCCTTCCTCCTGCAAGGCTTGGTGTTGCCTTGCACTGCTGACCAAAACAGCTGCCCTGATTCTCCCGAAGTTCAGGCTTTCAGCACCTTAGCTTAAACTTGAACGTTTCTACATTTTTTATTACATATCTATTAGGACCAAATATCCTCAATCCCATTTTTTAAAAATACATTCACTATTCTGAATCAATCCCCCAGCCCTCTCCACTCTCTCAGACTCTTTTCTCCTGTCCTCTGATCTCCAGTTGTGTGGTCAGCACACTTCCCACAGCCCTCACTATACTCATTCCTGCTCGGGCATCCATGAGTGTTCTTCAACAAAACCCTTGGTCCTTTCCACTCTCTGACTTCTCTCCAAGTGGCTTCTCTCCTACTCTTGCAGATCTATTCATTCTTAAGGTCACTTTCTGGACACTGTCACCACCTCCAGCTATATTATTTAGATTCCAAATGTTACTCTTTCTGACTAAAGTGCCTGGTACTTGTATGTAGTCTATCTAGTTTATTCACTGTGATATTCTCTGTTCTTATTCAAATATCCAAATTGTTGACCTCAAACTATTTTTTTTTACATTTATCATCATTTTCTTCATGTCTTTACTTCCATTCTTACAGAGCTTAAGCTCCATGTTCTGTTATATGCATTTATCCAGTCTCATTTCCAGACCCACCAAAATAGCAACAACAACAAAAAAGAAAAGCCATATAAATGTACAAGGGCAAGGCAATGAAGAATAGACAACAAAAATCGAAAGAAGGTGGTAACATTTTAGAAGACAAGACGTAAGTGGAGGACGACTTACCTGAGTGCAACAAGCTGAAATCTCAGCCCCTGAGGAAGGTGCTTCCGACGAGGTACAGTGCATTCACTCCACAGACAGCCAGAAGGCCCAATAGTTAGAGGTACTGAGTACCCGGATGACAGAATGGAACACTAGGCTGGAAAAATAATTTGTTGAAACCGTGTGAGGAGGTCTTAGATATCCAGCCCCCAGCTGCACCCACCCATTCAGATCTGTTCTCTGGAGAAATTGTGCCAAAGACACGGGACAGCAAAGGGCAGCCAGGAGGTGCTGATCCAGTAATTACCTGTTTTCAGGTTTAATGGTGAAAACCCTATTTTCCTCATTCCTTCCCAGGTCCGAAAAACACCAGCACTTAATCTTATATCTTCTCCATGCCAAACTCCACTCTAAGACAAATTGAAATCTCTCTCATCGGAGAGGCTGAATGACACCAGAATGAAGTTCTACAAACTCTATAATATGGCAGCACCAAGAAAAGGAACGTTGTTCCTAAAACGTAGTCCATCAGTAACTCGAGCAGCCTGTGCCAGAAACCCAGTGATAATCTTACAGGATTTTACTCGTAAATACACTTAGAAAGATAAGAATGACTAAATGTAGAAGGAAGACACTAATATGAGAGATAGATAAAACTAATAAATGTACAGAGTCAGAGGAATAGAACTCAGATGAAACTGTGGAGAACTGAAGAGAAATGTTTAATTATAGTTAATTGTGCTCGGAGAGTTAGACAATGCCTATGAAAAAGAAATCATTATAGAAAAAAGAACATTAGGAAGTGTAAAATATAACACTTAAAAAGTTTAAACATTAATTAAAGTATTGAAATATAAAACCAGAGCATTCTCCTGAACAATAGAATGTAAAGACAAGGAAAGTATGCAATAAAAATAAGAATATTTAAGGACCAAGTCAGGAGGTTCAATGTCCAAATAATAAGAGTTCCGGAAAGAAAGAACAGAGTGAATAGAGCAGGGAGAGAATTGTCAGAAGGAATAATGCCAAAAACCATGCCCAGATTGATGAAGTGTCAGGTGCAGTGAATGAAGAAAGAACCACACAATAGCCCTACAAGGGGACATTTCAGAAAATCTGGGATGATAACACTATCTTCGAATGTAACAGTCCACATACAAAAATGAGAAATAGCATCAGAGAAGATCTAGACAATGCGAGATAATGGAGGCACCTAGCACCTAGAAGGTATTGGAAATATCTAGAAGATAATAAATCTTATGGTTTATTAGATTACATTATTTTCAAGCCTGGGATCTAAAGCCAACTAAACTAAAAATTGATTTGAGGGTATTTCAAACAAAAGATCTCAAAAATCTAATAACCCAAGCACATTGTGCCCCAGCGAGATGAAGGAGAAAACGGAGGAGAGGATGGCGTGGGATCCAGAAACGAGGCTGACGGTGAAGAGAAGTCCTCGACATTCTCAAAGAATCAGCCTGGAGAGCAAGCGGTCTAGGTTGGCGCAAAGAAACAGGAGGCTTGGGACTTGTCCGAAAGAAGACTGAGAGTCTATCTGATATTTTAATTAGGTGAAAAATTGTATTCGGAAGATGCTGGAGAGCTTAAGAATTAGCCTCAAAACAAAGAACACTTAGCGAATTAAAATGAATTGGATAGTTCACTCTAGGGAAAAAAAGCCAAAAAAGTAGGGAGATCATTAATCTTTGTATACTATTAGCGTAAAAGTGAACAGCAATATCTAAGTAAAAATATTATAAACTCTGAAAATTGATTTAATTATATTGAGTGGTAGAGGGAAGTCCCTAAGGGGCTAAAGTAAGAAGTTGCTGTTTATATACATGCCATGAAATTTTTAGCATAACAATGAAATAGTCAAATAATACCACATTATATATTACTAATAAAAACAGGGGTTTACACTAAAAGAGACAGTTAAGGAAATTGAAAAGTATTTGTCTTTGAAGTTTAAGTGCAACTTGAATATTTGAACAATAGGCAAGCAATACTTTAATAAAAACGTAAATATAACAAATGCCCCTTATTGATACACGCACACCCACACATGCACTTGTGACCTCAGCTGGGCACTCAGCACTGGGTGAAAATGCTGCTGTGTGTGTCCAGTGTCAGTAATTTCTGAGAGTCAAAAACTACTCCAGTTTGTGCTTTCTCCTCTCAGCCTCAAACCCCCTGCCCTACAGCACTATCTCTGCCAATCGCTTTGCAAGAGTCTTCATCAGAGAACTCCCAAGTCTTTCCAACAGCAAAAAACCCGTTCTCGCGTTCGATGTCTCCTCGCAGAAAAGCCCCTGCTCCCCGATGGACTCTGGCTCTGTTCCTTCTCCCCTTCCCAAGAATTTCTCCTCTGTCGCCCTTCTCTCTTTGTCAGACTAGCCTTTCCTCGTCTACTGAATGAGCGTGCTCCTATAGGAAATCCCCTCCAAACACACACACACAACTCTCACTTGTTCCCACTGGTGTCCACACTGAGCCTCCAGTTTGGTCCTTCTGTTGCCACCGCAACCTCTCTGACTCCACCATAAACGTAGTGACATATGTCTGTCATCTTTCACCGCACCTCCCTCCCTGGATAAAATGTGCGCTCCCTGAGGTCCGCACTTTGTCTTTTGTGTGGCTATCCCAACACTGAAGCCTGGCCCTCAACAAAAATATTTAAACAAATCTTATTTCAGAAGAATGCAATGATATACTTTTAAAAAATTGTAGTATTAATGTATGGTATACAATATGGAACATACAGTGTGACAATTAATTGAATAATTTTTTTAATGTATGCTTTAAAAAAACCTTTGGAATATGCAATGCAAAGGAAATGAAAATATGTATTTAATGATTTTGCACCAATCTGATTTTATATTATATATAAATATAACATGTTACAAAAAATACCTAATATATGCTACATGTCAGTTCTCATTGCCTAGAAATCTGAATGTCAGTGTGTGTTCATTTCCTTGAAGATGTGGTAAAGTGCTCAGAAATAATTAAAACTACATGTATATTTATTGGATTGGCCAAAAAGTCTGTTTATTTTTTTCTGTAAAATAAAAGACATTTTTTATTTTCACCAATAACTTTATTGATTTGGACATTTTGAGTATGCTGGCTATCTCCCACTATTGACTTCTAGTGGATGGAGGCCAGGGTGCTGCTCACCATCTTCCAATGCATAAGTCAGCCCCTTTAGCAGAGAATTGTTTGGCTAAAATGTCAATAGTACCAAGAAACTTCACAAACCACTTTTGACACGTTCGATCACTCATAACACCTCCATACACCGCATAAATCTTTTTTTGTGTTTCAGTTGTGTTTTTACCTTTCTTGAAATAATAAAGAATGATACACTGAAAATGTTGCATATTTTTTTCCATGTTCAATAGTAAAATGGCTGCATGAGAATTCACCAATTTGGGAAGTTTTTTTTAAATGCCCACCGATACAACAGCTGTCATAATACAATCCAACAAAATTACTCTGAATGAAGTTAAAGAAAAGTAAGCACCACTAGAGCCATTGTACTGAAAAAAATGAACAAACTTTTCAGCCAACCCAATAATTTAATAAGAAATGTTTGTGTTCTGTATTTGGAGTGTGATAAAATCATCTAATATCAGAATTTATCATGACCGAAGTGCTGAAACCTATGGGGAAGATAGAGCAACATCTCTGATAAAGAACCATCGGCATCATCAGCTGGCTCTTGCCTTGCTTTTTTAATTTTGTTCAATTTCTCTCTCTTCCTATGCACTTATAGTATCTGAGGCCAGGTGGTTAATCACCTATTATTCTAAAAACATGAGATTTTCATAGCATGAAATAGCCCCTCACAGAGTCATTTTTCTTCCATTGCTGGCCACATCACCCTCTTCTTATTCCAGAGGTTCCTCCTCGGTGCCAGCTGCAGCCCATCATCTGAAGCACCATCGTCTCCAGGTGTTACCCATTAAGGACCATCATGCTTCATTTTGTCCCAGGGTGTGAGGTTTTAAGAGATCATCGTGTACTCTAACAACAGAGATATGTAAGCAATGATATATTTTTTTAACTTTTTCCTGTATTTTATTTGAAGATTTTTGGACAACTTTGAGTAAAATTGATCTATGATTCTTTGATTCTCTGAGTTAATTTCTGTAGCAGAGATATATAGCTTTATGAAAAAATTTAATTTACCTTAACTACCTCAAATATTTAGAAGAATATATATATATAATCTTTGAATTATATTTTTATTAAATATTTGAGAGAAAACACCACTAAACAGATCTAGGCCAGGAACTATATTAGGGGATTATTTGTTAATAACAATGTACTTTTCACTGTCATTACCCATTTATATGTTTAGAACAGCTTATATAATTGAGGGTTATTTATTCATTAAGAACTGGAGAGCCATAGCTGGTGTGGCTCAAAGGGTTGAGCACCCGCTAGTGAACTGAAAAGTCATCAGTTCGATACCCTGTCACCGCACAAGCCTGGATTATGGGCCAGGTTCCCAGTTGGGGGTGTGGGAGAGGCAGCCAATCAGTGTTTCTCTCACAAATCAATGTTTGTTTCCCCCTTTCTTTCTCCCTCCTGTCCCTTCTCTCTAAAAAATAAATAAATCTTTATTTAAAATAACTGGAGAAAAGTCCTTTTCACAGTTATTTAGAGGTAAAAAGACATTAGTGTAGTTATTTAGAGGTAAAAATGTTCTTAGAGGGAATCTGTTTATAACTTAGAACAACAGGTTTTCTACTATAATTTTACTTCTATCCCATCAGGCCCTTTGCTCCTTATGCAGATTGATCTGCCTTTTCCTTGTGTATTATAACTATATACAGAAGAAAGAGGCAGTTTTTACTAAATCCTGTGCCACAATGTTCTCTTGTACTTGTTGTGCTGGTAATTTATATAGAATTTTGGTATCTGTAAGTAACATTGTTCCCAGACTTTCTTCTGTGCATAATATTTTTTGAGTTTCTGTTATCAGGCAAACGTTAGCTCCCTGAAGTAAAGTGGGTAGCTTTTTGTTTTCTGAAATGCCAAGTATAGCATGAAAATTACCTTTTCTTGAAACTTTGAAAGACCAAAACAGCAAAATTGCCTGGTCTTGGGCATTTTTAAAGGCTTTTTCAATATTATATATGTTATGGAACTACTTGAATTTTTAGTGCTCGTATTAATTTTGTAATTTAGATTACTATTGTAAATCATTTACTGATGTTTTCAAGTTTCCATTCATATGGTTTAATATGCATTTGTCTGTATATGCACATAATATATACATTTATTTTACAGACATTATAGGTAGTGATCTATATTTACAAATTAATATTTATACTTAAAAACATTTTAAATATACATACATATACAATATATATGCATGTGTGCATACAATTTGAGTAGAGTGAATGGTGTGAAGAAACAGAATCAGAGCACCGCCGATTGCTAGCCAGGGAGGAGGCGGCGACACTGGCCATGGTATGGTTTAGACAGACTTGTTGACGAGGGCTTCTCTGAAGGGTGGAATGTGACACAAGATCAAAATTCCATGGGAGCGAGAACTGTTCCAAGATGTGGGCAAACAGCTTAACTGTCAGAAAAAGCAGAAAACATAAAGCTGCTGAGGCAAGAACAAGTTTCGTGTATTTAGGGCAGAGCATCACTGTATTGTGAGGGAGTGAGTGTGGAGACCGGCAGCAAACAGTCTACCAACTGTGATGCACCTAGAACAAGGCCTAGTGAATAGCAGGTGTTCCATAATTCCGGACTAAAGAATGAGTGTGGGGTTTAGAACCATTTCTCGGTTTGATGGAAAATCATTAGAAGATTCCTTGTTTTGTACTGAGCAAGGAAAGGGCTTTATTACTTTCCTAAAGGTCAAAGTGGGCCGTAGGCAGCCAAGGATTCTTGCCTTTGTAAGTGCTGTGGTTAGTGGAGGCTCCTTCCAGAGCCCAGCATTTCATTGCCCCTCCTTTCTCGTGCCCAGCCTTACCATTTTGTTCTCACATCTGTGTTTTCGTGTGTATTTTAAAGTGAACTAAAGAAAGCAACAATAAGGTCTTGCTGGATTAAGAAGTCAGAGCCAATGTTTGCAAGGAAAAATCTTTCAAGCATCATAAGAAACCAGGAGAAAAATTTCAAAAACCTATTTCTTGCTGGTACTACCTTCCACAGAAAAAAAAGTACGATGCCTTTACCTTCCTCATCTTAGAACAAGGCTACTTTCTACTGATTTATAGCCCATTCTCATTATCTAATCTGTGAATTACTTAATTTTCTTGCTTTTCTTCTTTTTTTTTTCCATGCAACTTCAGGGAAGTATCACTTCCTAACACCTGAAAAAATTCTGAAGAGGAAAACTGAAAACATCACTCTTAGGAATTTTCTTTTTTTCTCCCATTTTTAGTTTTATACCAGTTACAATAATACCACACCAACCTGTTTGTATAAAAGGAAAACAGAGGAACCCTTTTTATCTGCTTTATTTCTACTCTGAAGTAAGAGTAGAAATAGTTGTTTGTTTCTATGATGCTTCAATAATTTGAAATAATATATGAATGTGCTTCCTTCCTACATTTGCAATTCTGAGCAACTCGACTACCAATTGAAGTGGAAATTGCAATAAAAGCCACAGAAACATGTGATTTGCATTTTGAAATTAGCATCCCCTAAAAACAGAATCTGATAATATATACATTGCATTTGTGAGGAAGTAGAATATAGTATTTCACAGATATCCATATGGTACAATAACAAGAACACAGCTAAGCAGTTCTAAGAAGTCGAATTTACACTGACAAAGTCATTGCTCCCTGAGTTTCTATTTGCTCTCAGTAGGTTGGGAATAATAACACAAACGTCAAAGGGATGTTCTAAGGCAGCAGGTCTCAAAATGTGGCCCCAGGCCACCAGAGGCAGTGTCACCTGGGAAATTGTTAGAATGAAATTCTGAGGTCACCCCAGACATACTGAATCAGACACTTGGAGGGTGGGGCCAGCAATCTGTTTTTACAAACCTCCCAGGTGATTCTGATGCTTACTAAAGTTGGGAATGACTGTTACGATGATTAAATGAGATAATATAGGTATAAAATAAAAATGCTTTGATAATTGTAACAAATTCTCCATGTGCTACCTACAATTATTGCGATGATAGTGAATATTTTCATTAAATCTCTGTGAGCAGGATTGTGCTAATTGGAGCATACAAGAATGCAACCAGCACAATAGTCCTCACCTTCCCGCAATTTAGAGTCTAGAAAGACTTATCAGGAAACGGACAGCCGAGCACTGCCTGCCAGGTACTGCCATGGGAGACTGCATTATGGCCCGGGACCAAAGTTAGCAGATGTAAGTCGGGAAGGGCAAAAAGGAAGGTCTCCCAGGGTAAATGTTATTTGTTCTGTGTCTTTAAGGATGGATATAAGTCAGCCACGTTGATGAGGAGTGAAGCCACCTTCCAGCCACTGAGAACACATGTTCCGGAGAGACCTAGAAGTGCACAAGAGTACATCTTGCAGGTGAAGGGCTTCCAATAAGAATAAAGAGCTTGGGAGAAAAGGGAGAATTGAGATCAAACCAGCCTTACCATCAAGGGGCCGCATCAGAAAACAGCCTGGGTAGAAAACCACTCCTGGGCAGGGCTGAGAATGCTGTGAGAAAGTAGCAAAGGGCTTGAATCAGGGAAGCTGACGATGTGACATCAGTGGAGAGGCAGGAAATCCAGTGAGGAGCCTGTTCCCGAACTAGAGGGGACACATGGGTGAGATAATTTGGAATTAAATTGATGGAACTTTGGTGATTGATTTGATGAAGTGGAGGAATGGATATGGGAATTTAGAAATTGTGCCTAAATTATACATTTTAAAAAAAGCCAAATTCTTATCTGTTTCTGCTATTTGGAATGCTGTATTTCAAAATAAGATTAAGATTCCCTTTAGTTTTATAATTGTTAGGGAAAATGCAATCAAATATGTTTTCTCCATTATCCTGAGTCAGTGAAAAGTATTAGATTGGGTCACCTAATTTACATTTATAATCTCTTCTAAATTTAAATATGCAAATACCAATATTTTAAGGAAATAACCATGCCTCTGTTTTAACACTTAATTTGTCCTTTTATTACTTTAGCCCTATTTGAACAGTTGAAATAGTTTGTTTGTTTTTTTAAAAAGAGTAAGCCTTCTCCCAGTTCCCACCAAATTAATCCATGAACCCTTGCTTAGAAAGTACGGAGCCCTTCCTTTTTTCCTGACAATGAGACGAAGGTACTGGGGACAACCTACAGGTAACAATAAGGATGGGAGGAGCCTTTATTCCAGGTGTCAGTGAGGAATGAATGGCTGTTACCAACCTCACCTAGAAAGAAGTTACTTCATAACCCCTCTGTTACAATGCACTGAGAGCAGCAGGTCCATTAGAATTTAGGGAAGATGAGGGTGTTGTCTCTGGCTGAGAGCATCTAATTTTATTTTATTTCTCCCTTTCTCCTGTTTGTGTTCAGAAAACAAACTCTTATGCATGGATGAAATGGGACGTTTATCTTCCTCTTTCAGGTGGATTCTCCCTAATACTTCTAAATTTTATAAAATATGTTGGAGCTAATTAGTCAAGGAGAAAATTAGTCTAAGCAAATTAATCACTGGTACTCAATGTGGAATTTCAGTGCTTTGTGCCTCAGAGATTATTTAGTGGCTTCTCCTGCTTTTCTGTTTTCTGTGACATGAATTCACCCATGACAATAGGACGGCTTGTTAATGGCTCCCCTCTGTTGTCCCACTCCCTTTCTGCTGTCACAGGTTCAGCACAGAGCCCTGAAAACATGGTCTGAGCTGATGCTTTTATCCTAAGCGGGGAAAGCACTACTCTCTCCCAACTCAGAGTACATGCTTCGGTTGGGTAGAAACCTCGGGGGCGTGGGGGAGAGGAATGTACATTGCAGGCACTGAACATATTTAAAAACTGCTTTTTCTTCCCCTACTTGTATAACTGAATCAATAGCCTCCTTGCATATTCATACATTTGTTTTTTAAAGGCATAATTAATAAGCCATAAAAGCAGAAGCTGGGGCAATGGCTTCATACATCTTAACCAATGCTCAGGCAGGGCCCGGAAGAGGGCAGTTGTCAGATGCCTGTTTCCTGGAGCGACAGTCTGTTAGGGCCTGCGGTCAGCAGGGAACAGTCATGACCATGATTTCTACCAGAAAGCAAAACGCTGGGTATGGAACAGCTTGGCATAAATAACACTTTACAGTCCACAGTGGACTTTCCTATTTGTTGTTTAGTTCTCACGCACATTCTGTGAGGTGAGTTGTAATTGTTACTGCTTGTAGTAGGAAACTGAAGTCATTCGGTTCTCCAAAAGCTAGAAAGTGGCAAAGTTAAGCCTCAAATCCAGGCCACCCTGCCACTATTACTCACTCTTAGTGCCACATCTGTCTCCTGTGCACTTAGAGGTGTTTTCAGAGTAAAGCTTAAAGTGACTAATGAACATTTTCAGACCATTAAGACCAGAAATTTCTCCTTGTGAAGCTCTCCTAACAGACACAGATTGAAAAATTAACGACATTACAAACAACTGTATTTCTACTTCGTGAAGACCTGGGAGGCAAAACCACGATGTAGCGAACGGGGCATTCGCTGGCTGAGGAGGCAGGAGAGATAGGTTAAAATCTCATTCAGAAGGTACCCCTGGGTGATTTACTGCTCAACTGCTCTGTACCTTTATTTCTTCAACTATGAATGGGGAAATAATCCCTATTCTGTAACATTATTGAATTACAAATATATGCTAAAGCATTTAGAATATTGTTGAGCACATAGAAGGTATTCAATTGTGATTCCTGTTGGGCTTTGTATGTTGTAGTTTTCTGCAAGATGGAATGTAAATACAGAATGATACTGGCTCCTATAAACAAAAGTGATATACATGAATTTAATAATCATGGCATGTTGCTGTAAAAATGCCTAATAAAAAGAAAAACAAGTCAACTGCTGTAATGCTAAATTATAAATATTATCTAAAATATATTCAAAATGCATGCTGCTTCTGAAGGCATTTTCCTTCTACATCCTTCAAAACTGCAATATTACAGTATGTTTGGCTGAAAAATATAATGTAATAAAGAATTGGAAAATCTAGAGGTTAATTTAGGATACCAATAACAACTTATACTTGAACATAATTCTCCAGGTTCCATCAATTATAAATGATTTCTGTATTCTTGTACGACAAATTTTTCTAAAATATTGTTATATATATATATATATATATATATATATATATATATATATATATAGGCACTTTATTCTTTGGAATAAATATAATTTAATGTGTTGCCTGTTCCGTGAATGTGTGTAGTTGGGATTGCACATTTTTCACTTTCTGG
>VMDR010024906.1:0-14774 GCA_007922815.1 Macrotus californicus | reverse complement strand
GGAAATAAAAGGCATCTAAATTGGAAAAGAGGAAACAAAACTGTCATTGTTTGCAGATGACATGATAGTATACACAGAAAATCCTAAAGACTCCACCAAAAAACTGCTCAACCTAATAAATGAATTTGACAAAACAGTGGGATACAAAGTCAATATTCAGAAATCAAAGGCATTTTTGTATACCGACAATGAAATATCAGAAACAAAAATCAGGAACAAAATCCCATTTGATATAGCAAAAAGAAAAATAAAGTATCTGGAAATAAACCTAACCAAGGAGGTAAAAGACCTGTACTCAGAAAATTATACAACACTGAAGAAAGAAATTAAGGAAGACACAAACAAATGGAAGCATGTACCATACTCATGGATAGGAAGAATTGACATAAAAAATGTCCATACTACCCAAAGCAATTTATAGATTCAGTGCAATACCTATTAAAATATGAATGGCATATTTCACAGATAGAACAAACACTTCAGAAATTTATATGGAACCATAAAAGACCCCGAATAGCTGCAGCAATTTTGAGAAAGAAGAACAAAGTAGGACGGATCACGATACCTGAGATCAAACTATATTACAAGGGCACTGTAATCAAAACAGCCTGGTACTAGCATAAGAACAGACACATGGACCAATGAAACAGATTAGAGAGCCCAGAAATAAACCCAAGTCTCTATGGTCAACTAATATTTGACAAAGGGGGCAGCACCATAAAATGTAACAAAAATAGCTTCTTCAATAAATGATGTTGGGAGAGCTAGACAGCTACATGCAAAAAAATGAAATGATCACCAACTTATACTATACACAATAATAAATTCAAGGTGGATAAAAGGCTTAAATATAAGCCGTGACACCATAAAAGTCCTTCAGAAGAAAATAGGCAGGAAAAACTCAGATATTCCATGCAGCAATATTTTCACTGATATGTCCCCTAGAACAAGGTACATAAAGGAAAGAATAAACAAATGGGATCTCATCAAAATGAAAAGTTTCTGCACGGCTAAAGAAAACAGCATTAAAATGAAAAGAGAACCAATTGTATGGGAAAACATATTTGCCAATGATACCTCAGACAAGGGTTTGATCTCCAATATATATAAAGAACTCACATGCCTCCACTCTAAGAAAAGCAACCCAATAAAAAAATGGGCAAAGGACTTGAACAGACACTTCTCCAAGGAGGACATACAGAGGATCTAAAGACATGTGAAAAGATGCTCAGTATTGCTAGCCATCAGAGAGATACAAATTAAAACCACCATGAGGTACCACTTTACACCAGACAGAATGACCATCATAAACAAATCAACAAACAACAAGTGTTGGAGAGGTTGTGGAGAAAAAGGAAGCCTGGTGCACTGTTGGTGAGATTACAGACTGGTGCAGCCACTGTGGAAAACAGTATGGTATTTCCTCAGAAAACTAAAAATGGAACTGCCTTTGCTCCAGCAATCCACTGCTAGGATTATATCCTAAGAGCCCTGAAACACCAATCCAAAAGAACCTATGCACCCCAATGTTCATAGCAGCACAATTTACAATAGCCAAGTGCTGGAAGCAACCCAAGTGCCCATCAATAAATGAATGGATCAAAAAACTATGGTACATTTACACAATGGAATACTACACAGCAGAAAGAAAGAAGGAGCTTCTATCCTTTGTGACAGCATGGATGGAACTGGAAAGTATTATGCTAAGTGAAATAAGCCAGGAGGTGAAACACAAATACCATGTGATCTCACCTTTAACTGAATCCTAATCAACAAAACAAATAAGCAAGCAAAATACAACCAAAGACATTAAAATTAAGAACAAACTGACAGTAACCAGAGGGAAAAGGGAGGGGATAATGGAGGGAAAAGGATGAAGGGTTTACAGGAACAACTATAAAGGACACATGGATAAAAACAAGGAGGGGTGGAAACAGGGGAGGGAGGTGGGGAGGGATGGGGTTGGGGGGAGGGGAGGGGGAAAAGGCAGAAAACTGTACTAGAACAACAATAAAATTCAAGAGGATTTAATAAAAATAAATAAATAAACACTATAGAAAACAAAACAAATAGAATATTTAATGATAATGGAAGAGACCTTAATTACAATAAGTTAACAGTTTATAACAAAATTTTATATGCAACGCAATCCCACATGTGCAAAAAAGTTTACTTATTTATAG
Organism: Macrotus californicus; assembly: GCA_007922815.1. NCBI lineage: Eukaryota > Metazoa > Chordata > Mammalia > Chiroptera > Phyllostomidae > Macrotus > Macrotus californicus. The sequence goes on along the minus strand of VMDR010024906.1, from coordinate 12,591 downwards.
AAAAGATTTAAAAATACATCAAAATATATTTAATAATTATCTATGACTTTGGGGATAATGGTTGGTTTTCATTTAATTTTTTTACTCTTTAATTACATTTTTCCTAATTCTATAATGACCACCTTTTTTTTTTTACAATAAGGGAAAAGATTATTTTGTGAAAGAAACAGGAATTCTTAACCTACTTTATTTGCCACATTTAAATATCTGACAACAATATCCCCATTGTTCTCTTGGGTTGTAATAGAAACCATACAGGGATTTGGCCTGCCTACCAATCTCCTATGCCTTTGAAGGAATCATGCATACTGCAGTAGTGTTTGCCATGTGGTAAGTTATATTAATGATTATGACAGCCAAAGTTATAAAGCCTTTATAAACCTATTTATTTAATAGCTATTTAATCTAATAATATTAATACTAGCTATTTAATACTTATTTTATTACTGTAAAGATTTTAAGAAATTATAAATAGAGGACAGCAACAATTTCATCTCATCCCCTTCACAACCATGCCACTCTTCATTTAAGCTAAAAGCATAAGCCCCACTGTGGATCATTTCCTTGCAGGGGCTAGAGTTTGTTGACAGTTGTCAGATATTCAGAAAATTCCTAGGTAAACAGCAGGTGCATTTAAAAAGGAGCTTCAAAACATCACACAGTGCTTGCTTCAGCAGCACGTATACAAAAACATCATAGTTTCTAAGGCAACTCTCTCTCTCCTGGTTAGTGGCTCTTTTCCCTTTTAATTTCCTTAGATCAGTGGTTCTTAACCTTTCCTGAATCACAATATTCTTAGTCATCTGGCTCAGATATTCAAATTTCCACACACATTTGTCCTTGAGCTTTTGGTGATTATTTTTAAAAGCCTTTCATTTTTCCTCTCCCCATTCAGCAAAAGCATTTTAATTCATTTTTCTCTTTCACACTCATTACATTAAAAATTCCCTAAATTCTTCTTCCATTGCCAAATCTGTCACCCAATCCATTGATTCCATTTCAGACAAGTCTTTCATAGTGGTCTCCTCCAGACCCTGATCACAGCTCAGGCCATTATCTTTTTACACCTTCACTTCGCCAATAGCCTCTAAACTGGTCTCCCTGACTCTAGCTTCCCTATTATCCCCCATCATTCATGGTTACACACTGAAGTCATCTTCCTGAAAACAAACTTGATCATGTCCCCTCTTACTTGAATCCTATTCTTTATAATGTTCCTCCCTTTATTTTCTGTGTCTAGGGAGAATGTAGTGGTGGCCTATCAACCTGCAATAGCACAGCCAGGAAGAGAGGGTCAGGGAGCAAGAGCACAATTTCACACACTGATAAGTGAGCATGCTTTTTTTATTTCCCCCTTTAGAGCAATGAGAGGTTGCTTCGGCTGTGTTTCAAAGAGAGGGACTATTTTCGGGGAGTCATTATGTGTCTCTCCAAGGATCACTTTCTCTGCCACAGATCTATCTATCCACTCAAGAGCTGGGCTCAGGCCCAGGGAAGTGAACCACAGTGAATGTGCCTGGGAGCCCAAGGGTGGTGATCATAACTGGAGTTTGGAAGGGGATAAGCTCTGGGAAGTCTGGAAGGTGACTAGGCATAGACCGAAGCTCATGTTTTAACAATGGTTCTCAAACTTTGGGGCACATCAGCATGTCCTGTGGAGCTCTGAGAAATTCCTAGCCCCATGGCACCAAATCCTCTTAAATCAAAATCTTTGAAGAGCTGGCATCTCCATTCTTTTGAACCCCTGGGTAAAGGCAATCCACAGCAGATTTGAGAGCCAGGGTTTTAGCAGATTTGGTTTTGCCAGGAAAGTTTCTGGGTGAAGCCTGAAGGTGCTGAGTCCTTTACCCTACTGGCAATGACAGAGCACTGTCCGCACACGTTTGTCCTTGAACTTTTGGTGATTTTTAAAAAAGATTTTATTTATTTTCTGAGAGAGGGGAATGGAGGGAGAAAGAGAAAGAAAGAAACATCAATGTAAGAGAGAAACATCGATTGGTTGCCTCTCATTTGCATCCTGACTGGGACAGAACTGGGAGTTGAACCAGAGACCTTTGGCTTTGCAGTACAATAACCAACCAACTGAGCCACACTGGTCAGGGCATTTAAAAGCCTTTTGTTTCTCTACTCTTTCAGCAAATACACTTTCATCCATTTTCTCTTTGATAACCATTACATTTTTTGAAAAATCTAGTATAGGAACATTCTGAAACAAGTTCAGCTTGCTCTATGCCTAGTCAACTGGATGAGGGAGAAAGAAGTAGCTTCCAGGCCTGGGTTCTTATTCAGTAAAACAGAAGGTTTGGGATGGCCTATCTTCAAAATTCCTTCACCTCTAGTCCTCTAAAACCCAGTTCCCAGTTTTCTAAGGCTGAGCCATCTCTGATCTCCTATGCCTGGCTAATCTCCAGGCATGACTGCTTGCTCCAATCTGTTGGGGCTCAGACTGAGGCTGAACGGTGAAAAATGAGGATGACCAGGGGCTCCAAATTCCCAAAAGGTGGCATTTCTTTATGAAGGACCAACTGCGTGTCTACAAAGCAGCCATAAGGAAGGCTATGATGCACCTCTGATCCAGCCAGCATCTGCTTTCATTTGGGAACATGGACTGGCAGGAAGCATCATCTACAATGCACATATTAATCACATTAGTTTGGACACCTATCATCTGGGAGTTCAAAGTCACTTCCGTGGACACAACATGTTCAGGCAGCCCTGCTACCCATGAAAACCCAGTTTTTTAATATTATAAGAACAGTCTGGAAGAATTCACAAAAATTCACGTGATCTCATGTTCATACATATAAATGTATGCATGTACATGTGTGCACACATACATAGTAAAACCAGTTGAGCTCAATTCACTTTGGCTGGACTGCTGTCAAAGTCTTACAAATATAAAATCATTAGATTTCAAAAGAAAAAAATAATAAATAAAATGGCTAGATTTCTGGGCCAACACTGATGCTGGAGAAGGTATGTTGGTTGGACAAAGAAGTGATCATATTTCCTGGCTGCAGTTATACACATTCTTAAAAATTACATTTAGGATTACATTTAATGAATTGTCCTTCTTGAAAAGAAAAAAATAACACAAAGTCTCCACTCTCTGGGGAAGTCTGGAACATATAGTGCTGTTGACCCCAGTGACCACACTGCAAGGCTTTGTGTCTCATCAGAACGACAAACTGGTTAGGGGTGAACAAAATTTGGCGATGATGTCTTCTGGAGCAAGGAGGTCCAATTCTATCCAGATGAGGTCTTCAAGGAAGACTTCAGTTTAGTGCTGTTTGTGGCTGGGTGAACAAACTGGTGACTTCCATGTTTATGACCCTGCAGGAACGGCACCTTGCTAAGGAGCCCCAAGGAGAAGTAAAGTTGACAGCATTTAGGCTGCATCAAAGCAATGAGGAGGGCATGTGAGCACCTGGAAGATCCTCCTCCACCTCTGGGAGACATGGCACCCCAAGGCCTCCTTTCGCATTCTGATGGTATATAACTCTTTCATGAGGATTGAGAGGGCATTTTGCCTATGGGAGATGCTAAAAATATACTTGTGGGAAAAAGGAGAAGGGAGAAAAGGAAGAAGGGAAAAAAAGGAAGGAAAGGGGGATAATTCAAAGTACTCAAAATAAAAATTTTGGTCTGCTCAAAAAGGAGCAGAGTAGAAAAGTGCACTAGATAGCACCTGCACAGAAAAGGAAATAAGTGAACCTCCCAGGACTCTTCCTTTCTAATGATATCCCGAGTCAGTTGTTTCACCTTTCTAAGCCTCAGTTTCCCCACCTACGAAATGAGCCTCCCTTCACAAGAATTTGGTGAGGAACAACAAACAAGAGCTTATGTCATTTTGTTCTGGCCAACACCATGCAGTGCTTCCCTACGCTTTACATATGTGTACTCGTCTAGTTCTTACAACAATCCTGTACAGTACACTCCATCCCCATTAGAAAGGGGAGGCTGAGGCACAGTCACTCAGCTGAGCTACAAGCAGCAGAGCTTGGATTTGAACCCAAGGGAGTTTGGCTCCTGGATCCATGTGGGGTCCTGCCCTTCTTCACTATCCTATTTAGCAATGGCCCCCCTTTTAACTATTTCACAGGTGTGATGTTAACTCTGCCAATTTCTAAGATTTCAAATCATATTTAAAATAAGTTCGTTGGCTAAATTTCGGTTCTATGTAATTTGGGAATTATCAGTGGATTTGACTTACCAAGGTTCAGTTTATTGTTAATGAACATAATTGAGAAATGCCTATATTTTATAATTAAAGCCCCAAAACTGTAAAAATTAAATCCACTAATATTTATGAAGTGTAATGTTTGTATGAGCAAAACAAGGAAATGTAAGTTTCTCAGCAAAATGGCAAATTTCCAAGAACAAATACTTTTATTAGTGGGGAAAATTGGCCTTTTGGGTCACTCAACTTTAGCTCTTCAAGGAAGAACAACTATATAAAATTGAGTTTATGTTGTGATGTTTAACAGCTGGGCTATAGCAAATTTTAAACTGATGTTTAAAAATAACTCCATACAATGAGAACTGATGCAATTCTAAGGGGAAGGAACCCTTAGGGAGTGTCTGGTTTCCTCTGGGCTTCGAACAGACAGGCAGATCTTGTCTGTTCTGGTTGGTTCTCTAACATTAGAACATTACATCTGTCCCAGGAGGGAAAGTGGTTTACTGGAAAAACATTTGGGCATTCACAGGTTCTTCCAGGTGTCTGCCTGAGAATTATTTTCTTACACTGAGGCTTTTTTTCCCAACTGTGCAGAGTTGAGAGAAGTCTGGACTGGTTTGGGAATATGATCCTATCAGTTCACAGATATTTTTAGGGTATCTACCTAAACCCAACCCTAAACCCTTCAATAGCACTACAGTGATCACGTTGATTGAATACTTGTAAATTTTAGGATGTTAAAATATAAAGTACTTGAAACACAGATCTGAAATTTACTCTTTACACTTTGTGTCTTCCCACTCGGATTAACATGGATACTGATGAGAACAATTAAAAGTGAGTTGGTTAACCGCTCTCAGAAGGGCATTTGATTATTAGACACTGCCAAATGTGCTTGAGCACACTTTCTTGCTCTTTTCTCTGTTGTTCTCTCTCACTCGCACACACATTCACTTCAGTAAGTTCAGACTTCCACAGACTTCTGCCACTTTCCTGCTGTTGCTTTTCAGCCCTAATAAAACAGTTTATAGGGTAGCATTTCTCTGGAATCAGTGTTGAGATGGGAACTGACGGGAACATGAATCATGATGATGTGTCTTACTGTTTACATAGCAATGAAGATTATCAAGATAAATGGAAAGAAGCCAACTACCCTCTTTATTTATCAGAGTCATTCAGCCCTGTTATTTCTCATGCTGAGTGATTTATTGGTAATTATTGCAGCAGATAAGCAGCCTTGAATGAGCAAAAACTTTTAAGAATTGAGGTGCTTCTGTGCCAGAGAGAACTAAAATATGTCATTAACTCTGATCCTGAATTATGTGGAAGAAATGCAAAGAACTTGCAAGCATTTAGAAAAATAGTCATCGGTATGTGTTGATTATCTCAACCAGAGTGTACATGTTCTTTCCACCACACATTTCCAGGGTGATTAACACTATATTTTTTGTTCCACTTTGGGGAAAAAGTGTGTTGTGGGTGGTTTGGACATGTATTAGCATATTTTAACAAAGTATGTTTGGGCTTGTTTTTTGTTTGTTTTACGTAATACACCTATTGCATACACACAACACTCAAACTTGCTGTTTTCAAAATAAATTTTATTTCAATTTCACCAACTAGCCCCAAAATTTGAAAAAGTCAACATTAAAATTTAGAGTTTAGGAGACTTGTTTCTTTTTGTCAACATTGATATCAAATCAATGAGTACATGATGGAGATGCATTTGCTAATGAAGATAAGAAGTTGATTGTCCACTACAGTCATCCATCAGATGTCTGGCTCAGAAAGACTGTTCCTTCTCCAGACTCATTCTATAGCAGACCTGCAGAGGCTCAGTGGTATTCTTGGCCTATTTTAGAAATGTGTAATTAATAGAAGTAAATTAATGGTCTATTACTTGATACAAATGGCCAGGCTAGAACAGGGTGTGTAATTTCTACAGGCTATAGTGAATGATTGTGACAAGCGGTTGTTGTGTCGGAGGAGTAAGGGAAGAATAAAATGATCCAGAACAATTAATAAGATAAGTTACTTGGCTCTGTTTGAGAATAAAAAATAATTTCTTAAGCTGTTTCTCTGTCTCTTTCCCTCTTTGTGACCTTAAAAATCAATGGTCAGAGAGTGAGACACAGAGCAAGAGGGCTCTTTAAAAGTCTTCCACCAGGGCAATGTACTGATTGGCAAAATAGTGGAAGGTGTGTGCTTTGCACCACCAAGTAAACCTGACACTGAGATTCAGAGAGCAGAGACTGAGGCAGTGTTTGCATATTTCAGGGCTGAAGTGCCTTCCTGGCTGGATGTTCACCTTCTTTTGAGGCAGGAAGTAGCCTGTTTGGGGAAGTGAGCAGTTGATTGTTCATTCTTCAAGCCTGTGTGAGAATTTATTGGAAAGGCAATGGGTGAATCTCGCTGCATCTGAGAAGTCTCTCCTTCTCTAAAACTGGGGAAGTCCCAGAGCCTGGCTGCGGTAAAGTGTAAATGAGTAACAACTGGTGGAAAGACCAGGAGGCTCACAAACACCCGACTGGAACGTCATTTTCCCATGATCTGATCATTTCATATTACTTCCTCTACATATAGCAATTTTCAGAAAAATTTGCTACTTCTAGTCTGCACAACCATAAGAAGGACTTGCTGTCATCACTGAATACTGGTCTGAGCATCACAAACAGAATCCTAGTCTCAGATCTGCTACTAATTCATAGTGACACTGCCTTTGGCTTTGTTTCCTCAACAGCAAAATGAGGAGGCTGGACAAGGTAAACTGCAAATTTGCTCTTGCTCTGAGCTTCAAGCATTCCTACATTATCGTCTAAAGTCCCCATGAACTGACTGCGACCAGCTTTCCAACTTTGTCACTCACTCCCTGCTTTGCCAAACTGGCCTGTGCATATTGCCCCCAAGCACATCACACACCTCTCTGTTCCTGCACCTATTATTCCACTACTCTAAGCCTGAGCAAACTTTTCTTCCATTGTCAACTTTTCTTGCCCCTGCCATTGGGGCAGCACTCAGGGACCCAGCCCATCTAGACTTCCAGCAGAGCTGCCACTAACTGTTTCATGTATTTATAATCCAAATCCAGGTTTTATTCAAACAAAAATATTCAAGGCCCCAAATTAGTCCTGAAATTCACTGACTGCAATAATAATGGACGAGCACTGGCTGCTGGCTCTCTCCCTAGAATTCTGTCCAAGAAGCCAGAAGATAGCTTAGTGGTTCCCAGAATCAAATGCAAAAAATTTGAGCAACTTCTGGGAAGAAATGGAGCAGTCCCAGGGGCAGTGGGAACCCTAAAGTGGGAGAAAACTTGCTATTGGGGAATGGGTGAGGGGACTGCTTTCGAGTTAAATCCCCTTTTTCTCTCCAACATCGCTCGTACTCTTTTAGGGAGATGAATGTCGTACAGACCACAGCAGCTTAGAACCAGTCAAAGGTGAGAGGATAGATTTGGGGAAGTCTTAGGGCCTGGCCGGAGTAAAGTGTGAATGAGTAAAAACGGGTAGAAAGACCGGGAGGCTCCCACATTCCTCTGTCTCTCCTCCTGGCTGCCACCAGGGGCTAGTCACTGCATTCCATGGAGCAGACCCTAGAAGACAGACGTGCCCTAGAAGCAGGTTTATCTGTGGCCAATAAGGAGGGAGGGGTTGTTGAAGTCATACTGTAAAACCAGAAGATGCTTCCAAATACCTATCCCTACCCCTCATTCCTAAATTTAAGAAGAGGCTCAAAAGCTCGAGCCCAGGCAGGTTTTTGTGTGTTTGTTTGTTTTTTAAAATCAGCTTTATTGAGATCTAATTTACATAAAATTAAATTTACTGAAGTCTTGACAAGTGTGTACATTTGTGTAACCACCAACACAATCAAGATATAGAATAGGTCCATCACCTGAAAAAGTTCATTAGTGACCCTTTACAGAATTCCCCTCCCTTTGCTCCCCACTCTCCCCCACCTTCAACGCAAAGTAAGATCTGCTCTCTACAGTTTTAGTTTCTGCCTTTCTACAATCCTATAATTTTATATAAATAGAATCATATGGTACGTAGTCTTTACGGTCCAGCTTCTTTCACTGAGAAAAATGCTTTTGAGATATCTTCATGCAATTGAGTATATCAGGAAGTTTGTTCCTTTTTATTGCTAAGGGGTAATACATTGCACGCATGCACCCAACCTTGCTTAGCCATTTACTAGCTGACAGACTTTGGCATTGCTTACAAGTTTTGGCTATTACAGAGTTGTTATAAGCACTGTGCACAATATTTTTTATTCCCCTTGGGTAAATACCTAGGAGCTGAAGTGCTGGGTCATATAGAAAATACAGATTTAGCTCTATAAAACAGAATAAAAAACAACCTGCCAAACTACTTTCTAAAATGGCTGTACCATTTTGTAGACTCAGTGGCAATGTTTGAGGGCAAAGTCTGAGAATTCTAATTGCTCCATAACCTAGTCAACACTCGGCATGGTTAGGTTTGCTTGTTTTAACTTTAGATATTCAAATAGTGTGTATTAGTATTTTTGTGATTTTAATTTGCATCTCTCTGATGACTACTGATCTAATGTTGAGCACCTTTTCACATTTTTGTTATATATTTTGTTTGGTTAAGTGACTCTTCAAATATTTTTTAAATATATTTTATTGATTATGCTATTACAGTTGTCTCATTTTCCCCCTCTTTATTCCCCTCCACCCTGCACACCCCATCCGACCAGCATTCCTCCACCTTAGTTCATGTCCATGTGCATATAAGTTCTCTGGCTTCTCCATTTGCCATACTATTCTTAACCTCCCCTGTCTATTTTGTACCTACTATTTATGCTTTTTATTCCCTGTACCTTTTCCCCCATTCTACCCACTCTGCCTCCCTGCTGATAATCCTCCATGTGGTCTCCATTTCTGTGACTCTGTTCCTGTTCTAGTTCTTTGCTTAGTTTGTTTTTGATTTTTAGGTTCAGTTGTTCATAGTTGTGAGTTTGTTGTTACTTTATTGTTCATAGTTTTGATTTTCTTCTTTTTCTTAGATAAGTCCCTTTAACATTTCATATAATAAGGGCTTGGTGATGATGAACTCCTTTAACTTGATATTATCAGGGAAGTACTTTATCTGCCCTTCCATTCTTAATGACAGTTTTGCTGGAGAGAGTAATCTTCATTGTAGGTCTTTGCTTTTCATGACTTGGAATACTTCTTTCCAGTCCCTTCTTGCCTACAAGGTTTCTTTTGAGAAATCAGCTAATAGTCTAATGGGAACTCTTTTGTAGATGACTGTCTCCTTTTCTCTTGCTTTTAAGATTCTCTCCTTATCTTTAATCTTTGATAATGTAATGATGATGTGCCTTGGTGTGTTCCTCCTTGGGTCCACCTTCTTTGGGACTCTCTGAGCTTCCTGGACTTCTTGGAAGCCTATTTCCTTTGCCAGATTGGGGAAGTTCTCCTTCATTATGTTTTCAAATAAGTTTTCAATTTCTTGCTCTTCCTCTTCTCCTTCTGATTCCCCTATGACTCAGATGTTGGAATGTTTAAAGTTGTCCCAGAGGTTCCTAAACCTCTCCTCATTTCTTTGAATTCTTGTTTCTTCATTCTGTTCTGGTTGAATGTTTATTTCTCCCTTCTGCTCCAAATCATTGATCTTAGCGTGGTTTCCTTCCCATTACTGTTAGTTCACTATACATTTTCCTTTATTTCACTTTTTATAGCCTTCACTTCTTCCTCAATTTTGCGACCATGCGCAACCATTTCTGTGAGCATCCTGGTTACCATTGTTTTGAGCTCTGCATCTGATAGGTTGGCTATCTCCTCATCGCTTAGTTCTTTTTCTGGAGTTTTGATCTGTTCTTTCATTTGGGCCATATTTCTGTGTCTCAGCACACCTGTTATGTTGTAAGGGGTGGATCCTTGGGCATTCACCAGGGTGGGGCAACCCAGTGGCTGTGTTGTGGTGCTATATGTGGGGGAAGGGTCTGAGAGGGAACAGTGCTGCCTGCTCAGCTCTCGCCCTACTTCCCCCACTACCCACAAGCAAATTGGGCCTTTCTGGTGCTGATTCCAGGGTGGGTGGATTTGTGTATGTTCTAAGACCCTGTGGGTCTCTGCCACGAACTCTCCTGTGAGGCTGGGAGTTTCTCCCACTGCCACACCACCCACAGATTTTTACAGCCAGAGGTTTTGAGGCTTTATTTCCCTGCACTGGAACCCTGGGTTTCGCCGTCTGTCTCATTCCCCAGTTGTTTCTCTCAGTTTATCTGCACACAAATGTGGAACCACTTGGCCCTCCAGCTGCCCCCTTGCCATGCATCCTCTTTGCTCCGCCTTCCCATTTCCGCCCGTCCTACTAGTCTGGATGAATATTTCTTCTTTAACTCCTTGGTTGTTGGACTTTCATAGAGTTCGATTTTTTTCTGGCAGTTCTGGTTATTTTTTGTTTTTAAATTTGTTATTGTCCTTCTTTTGGTTGTGTGAAGAGGCAAATGGTACCTACCCATGCCTCCATCTTGGCCGGAAGTTTCAACTCTTCAAATATGTTTCCTACTTTTAAATTGTGTTGTTTGTCTTATTATTGAGTTGCAAGAATTCTTTATATATTCTGAATACTAGTATTTTATTTTGTATATGTTCTCCCAGCCTTTTTATTTAACAGTGTCATTCAAAGATCCAAGTGTTATTTATTTTGATGAAGTCTAATTTATTATTATTTTTCTTTTACTTTGGTGTACTTTTTTAGGTAATATCTATGAATTCTCTGCCTATTTCAAGATTGCAAAGATTTTATATTAAAACTTTACAGCTTTAGATTTTACACTAAGTTATATGATCCATTTTGAGTTAATTTTCATATGGTGTAAGGTGTCAAGGTTCATATTTTCCATGTGGATATCCAGTTATTCCAGCACAATTTGTAGAAAGGACTATTCTCTCTTTATTTACATACCTTTGCAGTGTTGCCAAAAAGTAGTTGATTCTATGTGGTTGCCTATTTTTGGACTCCTTGTACTGTTCCACTGATCCATGTCCATTCTTACACAATTACAACACAGTCTTGATTACTGTAGCTTTGTAGTAACTCATAAAACTGGGCAGTATAAATCTCCTAACTTTGCTTTTTTTTTTCAAAATTGTTTTGTCTATCCTAGATTTTTAATTTTTCATATGTATTTTAGAAACATTGCTAATTTCTACCAAAAAATTTGCTGGACTTTTGATTGAAATTATATTGAACCTACATGTTGACTTGTGGAGAGTCGATATCATATCGACACTGAAGTCGTCCTATGGGTGAACATGTTGTATCTCTCCATTTAAATTATATTTTTAATATCTCAACAATGTTTTATAGTTTTCAGTGTTTAAGCTTTTTACATCTTTTGTCAGCATTATGCCTAAATACTCTGTGCTTGTGGATGCTACTAGAAATACTTCTTAAAAACTTCAGTTTCTAGCCCTGGTTGGGTGACTCAGTTGGTTGGGCCATCATCCCATACTCTAAAAGGTCACAGGTTTGATTTCTGGTCAGGGCACGTACTAGGTTGCACATACCTGGTCAGGGTGCATACAGGAGGCAACCAATTGATGTTTTTCTCTCACATCTATGTTTCTCTTTCTTTCTCTCTCCCTTTCTCTCTCTCTAAAATCAATAAACATGTCCTCGGATGAGGATTAAAAAACTCAATGTCTAATTTGCTGTTGCTAAAAGATAGAAATGTAGGCAAATAACCATAAAGCTTTATTTGCAATGTTTGAAGTGACTAAAGGAAAAAAATACATAGGGATTGAAGCATGCGTTCCCATGCTGATGTTATTTCAAGGGGGGCAGAAAAACTTTACTCTTTTAATGTTTAAATCATACATATAGCTCTGGCCAGTGTACCTCAGTTGGTTGGAGCATCGTCCCATAGCCAAAGGGTTACAGGTTCAATACCTGGTTGGGGCATGTGCCTGGGTTGTGGGTTCAATCCCTGGTCTAGGCATGTTCAATCCCTTGTCTGGGCACATACAGGAGGCAACCAGTCAATGCTTCTCTCTCACATTGATGTTTCTCTCTCTCCCTTTCTTTCTCTCTAAAGGCAATGAAAAAAATATCTTTGGGTGAGGATAAAAAAAATTAAACATAGATATACATGTACATATGCCAGTATAAAAAAAAAAATCTCTCTGTAACTGTGGTAGGTTACACTCAAATGTATAAATTGCTGCACAGGGATGGAGCAATTATGAAAAAGTGTTTTAAAAGGGCTTCTTGAGTGGAGAAATAATGAAAAAATTAATTGGTAAGTGGTTTAGAATGTAGTTCATAGTTTCTGGGATGTATGATATTAAAAACATGCAAGTATTGTGTTGAGTATTTTGTCTTCTAATCACTCTAAACTTCTTATATATTAATCAGATTTTGGCATGGGAAATTAGTCTTAAT
>VMDR010024905.1:0-14772 GCA_007922815.1 Macrotus californicus | reverse complement strand
TAGCAGAAACCAGGAGGAGGAAAAGAAAAAAGATTGTTTCCTTTATGAAATGTGTTTTATTCTAGTGGTGTCTCTTTAAAAATAAAAATCAGCAAATAAATGTCCATTTAAATTGATCTTCTCTTGAACTATACTACTGGTCTGACATATAAATTAGTATTTCCTAGATTTAACTGTCCCTCTGGGATAAGACTGAGAAATAACAATATTTTATGAAGAGTGTCAAATAGCTTGCCTTTATAGGAATTCTTTTCTGTGTATCTTTTTTTTTCTTTTGGAAGGATAGATGATGGAGAATGCTATAATCAAAAAGATACTAATACTAATTTGGAGCTTGATAAAGCATATATGTCTGTAGTTACGTGTTGTTATTGGAATTTAAAGACTCCTATCTTTTGCAGAACAATTTTAAATGAAAGTTTCTTCTGCTCACTGCCCTAAGTCTGCTTCTTATTAGCTATAACCTTGAGAAACTCACTACACCTATTAAGCTATTTGCCTTCTCTGTGAAATGGGAATGCTAATACCCACCCTTGCTACTCCCTTGCTATGAGGATCAAATGAGACAAAAAAAGTCACAGTGGCTAACTATCAATGTCACATGCACGTTGTTTATGGATTCTTTCTACACTAAGTGTCAGGGAGGCAGAAAGAACCTATTGTGTGATGTTCCTATGGAACTACAGTACTTACCACAGTGCCTGACCAGAAAGTAAGAAATCAATAACTATTTGTTCAATTTAATTACTCCCTGAGAAGTATAATCATGGAAATGGTCGTGCATAAAAGTATCAATAAAACATACACAAAAGCACAAAATAAAAGGTGGGTTCAGTACTCACAAGAATGCTGATATGTCCCTGTGACTGACACTGTGAACCAGCCAACATCTGTTCTGTGTGCTGCAAGCCTTCCAAGGAAAGAGACAGCACAGTCTCTGCTGTGCTTTTCATTTTGTGTCTAACAGCCTTTCTATCCATATCCCAAACTAGAAACTGTTTATTAGTAAACCTGGAAAATATAGCCAAAGGAACTGATAACATCCACAAAATAAAGTTCATGAAAATTCAACAAAAGGCAGGGAATGAGGGACAGAAAATAGACTAACTGAGAAAATAGGAAGGCAATATCACACATGGTGGAAACAAAGAATTACAAAATAAACTGCTGCAGGGAAATGTCTATTTTCAGTGGAATTCATCGATACTCTTTAATAAGGTGCCCAAAGCACGTCTAAATAGATTTGACCTCAGAATAAAAGCAATATTCTATAGTATTCAAATTGTTTCAATAGGTCTCCTCACATAGTAATATTTACAAATGGGGGTGGCTGAGGGAAAAGGGACAGTCTAGCTAATAAAACAAAAATGCAAAACACAGCAGCATAATGGGAGACCTGTTTCCCCTCCCTCCCAGCTCCCAAACTTCCTCAATCAAATCTCTAAGTGATGCTATTTTCAGTGGCTTATGTCTCAATATTGCTCTCAGCCGATTGTCAAATAATGGCCACTTGGACATTAACTAATAATTCATTACCTGATAATAGATTTTTAGTCAAGCCTCACTCCCACAAGGTATGGCATTAAGGTGCACATTAAAAACAGAATTGGTGGCATGATGGGTAGCTGAATTAATTGGGAAGAGGGCACAGCTAAAGTAAACTAGGTAGGACAACTGGGAATGTGTCACTATTCCTAAGGTACAGCCTTCCTACTGAAAGTTGGAGAGGGTTCAATAGCCACCCAGGACATTTTTGCCACTTTCTTCTGTTTATCCCAAGAAGCATGACACATTTTAACAGAGCCTGGAGCAAGGTAATCAAGCAGCAGTTGGTCCACTTACTATGGTGATGTGACTGAATGGAGTGTTCCTAATAAAGAAGAAAGGAATAAAAAGAGGAAAGAAGGAAGGAAGAGCAACCCAGGAAAGCAATCACTTTGTTTTTGTAGCCACAGGATGTGTTAAACTGCTAATTGTTATAGAAACATCTATTTGTTTCTATCCAGGAAGAAGGTCACAGAATAATCTGTGGGATCAAACTGTACAATTCTGCCACAGAACACTTATTTCTACGGCTTTAGGTTAAGTACAATTATTTACCTATCAACTTCTAAACTCAATACCTCCTTATTCCATCTAATCTTATCTTTCCATAGCTACAGAAAGTAAAAAATTTTATTAATTTTTATTTATTTATAGAGAGAGGGGAAGGGAGGGAGAAAGACAGGGGGAGAATCAAGAATGTGCGGTTGCCACTCATGGCGCCCCCTGCTGGGGACCTGGCCCATAACGCAGGCCTGTGCCCTGACTGGGAATGGAACTGGCGACCCTTTGTTTCGAAGGCCAGTGCTCAATCCATAGAGTCGCACCAGCCAGGGCACAAAGTCAAATATTTTAGGGCGTTGTAAAAATCATTACCACTCGTAACTCACACTAAACTGATAAAATAATGTTATGCATGAAAAGTATTAATTTATTTAAGTTAAATAGAAGAGTTAATTTTTGTAATATTTATAATATTATAATTTATAATTTTTGTAATACTTTGTAACTTTTATAATATTCAAAATATGTGCACATAAAACATTCCTAAGATGATCAGTAGCAATTGAAGAAACATGGTGTTGATACATGTAATGATAATAATATATTAGTGAACGTGGATATTTAGTACTCCTTTAATGAGTAGCCACTGATTTATTAAATTGTTTTCTTTTAATCACTAGGAAATGATGAAAGGAAATACAGTAATGTGAGCTAGAATTTTGAGAAATTTCAACAGAAGAGTATTATACTACACACTATTTTATTTGGGCCTAGAGAAGGCATTTAAAATAAAAATGGCTCCACCTTGGAGATAATGCTCCATCAGTTTGCCGTTAACAAAGAATAAAGAAGATGAAGCTGACAGACATTTCCCTAGGTTTATGGGCTCGAGGTCAGCAAGTTAGGGGCTCTGGATCTTTCTACCCAATGTCACTTAGGTCAGGCTAGAATTTACAGGCAGATCCATGAGTCTCCTCTCCCCCTACATCCTTTAAAGAGGCCTGCTTCAGCCAGGGCCCACCTGGACACACCCTGGGGCTAAACTCCTGGACAGGAACGCAGCCCCTGCCAGGCTCCATTTTCATAGGGCAAAAAGTGAGAGCAGGCTTTTAAGAGGAGCACAAATAATCTGAACTTTGTTTCCTACAAGGCTCCTTCTGTTCAGGAAAGTGCTGGAAATGCTAACTGCCAAGAGGCTGCAGGAAAAAACATTCAGCCTGGCATTTACATATCCCTCCCCAGTTGGCCTCAAAACTTTCACACTTTTTTTCCCCCTTTCACATGCCTTCAGGCCAGCTCTCTCCGTCATCCCTACCACAGTTCTGTCAGCACCTCGGCACCTGCTGCTGCCCCCTCACACCTCTTCTGCAGTCTCCTCACCCACTCCGGAATGTCTTCTCTTTCATCATCCTTGACTGTGACCCTGACCCTTCTCCAACCTTTCCTCAAAACTTCATACCAAATTAACCACTGTTCCTGTAATTTGTAGAGTGTGAACCTGGAAAGGGTCTTTCAAATGTAAATGCCATCTGGTGTGTTCTGCCCTTAAAAAGTCCTTTGTCCGAATCTCTGGGGAAAGCTGGGAACTTGTTTCCTGATGACAGGAGAGGGAAGGTGGAAGAAATTTGACCTGGTAAATAAATAGCCGAAATCATGTCCATGGTTACACTGAACTTTGAAAAGCCTGTAGAAACCATAGTCTCAACGTATTAATAGAGAAAAAGCAAATTCCACATGTTTTATTTTCCCAGCATTATATTGTAAGAATTTTTATGAGTTTATTTGAGTCAATCTGACAATTGCCAGGAAGCAAAATCTCAATGGCCTGAGAAAATGCTCCAGAAAATGGCAGTTTTGCACCTTATTTTATACATTACAACAAAAATTGGAGGCGTAAAGGGTAGGCATGAAATCCATTGGTGTTGGATTAGGAAGGTGGGAGAAACCAAAGCGGGAGTGGGGGAGGGGAAGAGCCTCTGGGACTGGATAAAAAGTAAAACGATAGACACACACTTCTTTTACACAGGTGGGCACAGGACAGTTAACAGTCAACAATGAACACAGTAACCTATCAGCGAGGGGATCTGTGGTCTCTACTCTGGTGCATGCCTGTGCTTTGAGGGGTCCAGAAAAAAGAAAATTACTGTGTTATTGCAAAGTCGCGTTATCAGGTATGTTATCCTAGATGCAAAAAGACACCAAACAGGCAATTAAGGCAAAGATTGGCCTTTGCCCTAAGACACGTCTACCTGCCATGAACTGCTTTTGGTTAGAAAGTTTTCATTTCAGACCAGCCTCTGTGGTCCCTTCCGGTCTCTGAGTTTGTAAGGCTGCCACACAAGCCTCTCCTGAGCTTTCCAGGTTTAGTATGTGGCCCCCTTCTGTCCACAGTATCTAGCTAAAAACTATTGTGAGGACTGCTGTCAGCAATAGGAGTCTGTCAGTCCTTTGGTTTTTCAAAGATGACAGCTCTAAAACTCACATTTTTGTGAGGTGGATTAATTCACTTGGGCTGCATTCTGTGAGCGTTTATCCTGCTCTCAGCCCAGTAGGATCACAGAATGTAAAAGCTGGAAGGGGCCTTGGGAATCGCCTCGCACTCCCTGCCCCTATTATTTTTCTGTAAAAATCACAATGGGAGGGTGACAAGTAAAATGGTTGCCAAGTCTCTCATTTACTGCCAGGTTACTGGTGACAGAACAAATGTGCTGATCCTTACGTTGTGCCTACCCCGCAGGTACTTGAAAAGTGTGGGCATCAGTTGGAATTGAGGATTCTTAAAAAGTCAATAACTCAACCCAGCTCATCCTCCTCTGGAGAAACAGCCCCGAATTACGGGGCAGAAGTCCTGACCACGCCTGGTCACACCTGGCTATCTGCGGAAACCTGGCAATTTATTACACAGCATCTGCCTGACTCTGGTTTTTCAGCTATAAAATGGAGAAAATAATAGTTCTTCCCACAAGTTAAATTGCGCCTTATTGTATAATATGTCTAATTAAATGGCTGAATTGACAAAAATATCAGAATGCATTTTGACCTTTGCAAATGCTCATTGATTGCTGTCATGAAATTTGTGTCAGTATTAGTAAAGGACAATTTAAATCACCTTCTGAGAAAATCCCCTCTTATTTCCCCGTGTAGTCTACTTTGGTTCTGACAGCAGATTAAGGAGACTTCAGGTATGTGAAAAATAAAATCTAACTTTTTTTAAATTTTTAACCACTCTATCTTTATATTTCTTTGTTAGGAAAATTAAACAAAATGTCTTTATTCCTGGGAATGTAGCTAATTGACCAGAACGATTAAATAGCCCTCCCTGAGACTGATGGTTATACTTTCAGAAAACTAAAAATGTCTGAGTCAAAGAAGATGCAATTAGTTAAATTAGCAGGAAAAACAAATGTTCAAAACAGGATATTAAAGAAAAAGCAATAAACAATCCTTTAGAAGAGAAGAAACAAGAGGGAAAACATGGTGTCTTTTGTTATGGGTAAAAGAACTATCGTTTTTTGTTCTTTTAGGTAACTGAAAGGTGCAGTGATTGACTGTGCTTTCTAAATTAATCTGACTATAATTTGCTGGTGATGTCTTTTAAATCTGTACTGTATTTTTTTCCCATTACCATTTAGTCTCCTTCTACCCCCTCCCCCCAGCAATTGCCACACTTTTGTCCATGTCCGTGACATTTTAAAAGAGACTTTGGAAACAGCACATACAATCAATGGTTTCAGTCTTTACTTCCCTCATTAATATTTAGAGTGCTTAGACATTTTTTTAAAAAACCCTCTTCAACTTTTGTTCTGTACCAAATCATGTAATATCTCCAATGTTAGTCAGGCATCAGGCGCTAAAAACTAATTCCCACACATGGGCTTGCATCAGACCTACCTAGTTTCCAGGGCACAGAACCTGTCCTGAAACCATGAGCTACAGGTCTTCGCTGGGACCATTCTATTCGGGTACGCAAGTTAGAACGATTGATTCTGTTTTTAACAATATCCGGAAAACGTGGTACTTTGCCAAAAAGTCGGGCTATTTTCTGAGATAAGGAGGAATGGCTTGGTTTTGTACTAGTTATTGACTTTAAAGTCATTTTGCTTTCCTGGATTTTGTTTTTTATTCTGTAACCTAGGTATAATGAATATTATCCCAGAGTTTACAAAAAAGACAAGGGAAGGGGGTGGAAGAAAATGTGGGGAAGGACAGGGGTGGGCTGTCCAGGACACTGCCAGATGGTGCCTGACCGAAAAGGAAGACAGCTGTCTCAGCCTCTGATTCCGCTGCAATCTCAAATCTAAGTGTTTCCATTGGATCTCCACCTCTGTAACTGAAAGTGAATACCATCAAATTCCTTCTAAAATGCAGAAGTGCACTGGAGTTTCATAGTTTTAGGACAGGTTATTTTAACCATCCTGACGTTAGGTTTCTCCTCAAATATAAGGGTCAAATTTTAAATACACGGTCTAGGCCAGGGGTGTCCAACCCACTGCCTGCGGGCCGCATGTAGCCCAGGATGGCGATGAAGGTGACCAAAAAAACACTGTAAATTTACTTAAAACATGAGATTTTTGTTAGTTTGTTTTCATTGGTGTTTGTGTATGTAATGTGTGGTCCAAGACCACTCTTCTTCTTCCAGTGTGGCCCAGAGAACCCCATTTAATTCTTGAAGCCAATTCAAAGTGGCAAAGTGGGAATTTTTTGCTAATGTGGCCCTGTAGGAAGTCAATTCCTCCAGAAACAAAGTTTCTCTGCTGAGTCAGGGTTAGGGGCCCTTCCTTCCTCTTGGGTCTGGACTTTCCTTTGTGGCAGCGGTAATCACACTGGAAAGCGTTGCATTCATCTCTTTGTAGGGCTCCTGCATCATGAGAGCCCGGAGACTAAGGCATCCAATACGGTTAAACAGATCCCAAACCAGTTATCACTACAGCCTGGCTCATGGCTTTTCTAGCGGTCAAAGGGTTTGTCTAGCTGCGTTAGGCTCCCTTTCTCACTTTTCCGCATAAAAACCTCCGTTCAACCCCCTGTATTCCTCCATTCCTTTAGACATATATAACCGCCAATTATATATATTTATATAATCTCCAAAGCCTCAGTAAGGATATAGTTAATTCCCACCAGAGATGGGGGCTCTTGACTTTAACCATGGCCATATAGGAGGGAAGAAGACAAATGTCTCCTTTTCTAGTACATCACAATTCTCTAATAGTGTGATTGCCGTTGAAATTATGTATCAAGTATTAACTACTTCATTAAATTCTTTAAAAATACCTTATTATTGTTCTATTACAGTTGTCCCAATGTTGCCCCCTTTGCCCTCCTCCACCCAGTCCAAACCCTACTCCCACAGTCATCCCCACACTGCTGTCCATGTCTGTGGGTCGTCCATACATGTTCTTTGACTGGTCCCTTCCCCTTCTCTCCACCATTATCCCCTCCCCCACCCCCTCTGGTCTGTGTCAGACTGGTCCATGTTTCCATGCCTCTGGTTCTATTGTGCTCACTAGTTTGTGTTTTACATAAGTATTAGATTGAGAGCTTTCACATTTAAACTACATATATTCTGTAGAATAACATAACACCATGAGGGGAAAAAAGCAAATCTTATATTAAAAATAGATTTTAACCTTCGTTCTTTAGCCCCTTACTATATTTTTAGAGCATTTTGCTTGCATGGCTCTTTTGTAATTGTCCATTACCCAAAAAGTCAAAAAAGAAAGATTGCAGTCTTGGAATGTATACAGAAGGGATTAATTTTGCATAATTAGAAAGCATAGTGTAGCTTTCCCATCAGACTATATCAAAACTCTCCTTTTTCTGTCACTTTTGCCAAGCCAGCACAGTTACTATGCCTACCTATTGTCAGCAAGCAAAGGCTTGTGCTATTAAATACATCATTGAGGAGAATTCACCTGCTGCTATTGATGGAGCCTGTCATTCTTCACTCTCTTGTGCTGCATGCGGCCAGTGACATATTTAACTAGGGAAACACCGTTATGTTTGCCGAAAAGCCCTGTAGCAGTGATGATGTTAGGTTAGGGGAGATGAATAGAAAGACTAGGAACTGTCAATCACTTAATGAACTCTTGAGTATATTTACCTAAAAGAAAAGTCAATCCAAAAGCTAGATATGAATATAGCACATTGCCCATGTGATAGAATAAATAATAGCTATGAACGCTCAGTGATAACATATGGATCAGTAATAAGATACTTCAGAGTTCTGTGAAAGTTGTTTGCGTGTTAGAATTAAAGTCCCTGCTGCAGTACCTCTCTCGTGAAGAAATAGATGCCAGGGGTTAGAAAACATTTCTTTTTCATGTAACCATTGTATTAAACAATGAAGGGAGCTCAGAATGGTTCAAGCTTGTAGATAAGCCCTACAAAGAGAGGTTAGCTGTCAAATTGTCTTCATTTTCCTGAAGATTTTGAACCTATCAAACATTTTTTTAAAAACCAATCAAAAAATAAAAGAACTCGCCAGTGGAAAACATGGAGGCGGGAAGGCACTTAGTTGGAAAACACAACTGAGATTAAAGGGAAAAAGACACGAACGTGTAAAAGGAATGCAAGATGCCCCCTCCTCTGCTGGTACCCCATTTCCATGCCACCTTATTTACACTCCATCCAGCTTCAATACCACCAAGCAGCAAGCCCTTCCAGTCCCTCCCGCACACTGTTGTCTACTTTTTCTCCTTGAGATGTTCCACCTGGCACAGCAGGCACCAGGTCTTCTTTCCTTTCAGACGAAGCCTGACTAAATTAGTTAACTGTTCTGTGCCTATGACAAAATGTCCCTGAACGAGAGTCTCCATCATCAGTACAGATTCTGAGATGAGAGCACTTCTGGTCTGAATTGCTAATGAGGGTGAAAGTGCCATTGAGAATAAGGCAATACCTTTTAAAGCTTTCTCTTTCCCATAGTTAAAGGCATATGCATTTCAAATTAATGGACTTTTGAAAATAAGCTGTTTCCTTTGATGTCTAATTCAGAGGAAAATCCACGTGCCTCTATATGCATTGTGTACATGAGAGGTTTTCTCTAGAATATATCAGTGCAGAACCAGCTTGGTATGGCTAGCTAACTCATACCCAGTGTAAGGTATCCAGGGATGGTAATAAGAATTATCACAGTTATGACTGACCACATACCTCCATGTTCCAGGTATTGCACTGTGTAATCACTTTTGCCAGAATAGGATTATCCTACTTGTCTTTCCATAAAAGTCAATTGTTAATTATACCTAATTTCCACTAATCCATCTATTACAGGTTTTGGCTTTTTATTCTCACACAATTGGACTTTTTCCCCTTCCTGTTTATTATAACTCTTCTGGTGAATAGATGACTAAGGGTGGTCTATTGCAGGGAAAGATTTTACTAATGATTGATGGTTCCTTTTTTTAACTGCACAGCCCTATGCCTTTTCTGTCAACTCTCTAGCAAGTGTTTCCTGATAAAGAGAAATGATTATATCTGGGATGAGATGGCTATCGGGCAGTTACTGTTTGTGATGGGCTGGAACCCTGCACCTGATAGGTTTTCATCCTTATTTGAGAAGAAATGGGAGGGAGGTGATGGGTTCCACTGAGTTTATTTGTGGGGAATATACTGTGCCTCAGATTCTGGACAGAAAACGACTAGGAAGGGGAATTCCTCTAAATTTCTTCTGCTGGAAGAAGAGAAAGTTTGGGAACACATACTTTCCTCTCCTGTTTCCTGCATTTTTCACGCCTCCCAGCTGTCTCCAGAAAACTATGCAAATGCTTTCCTAACATCAGGAAGCAACCTGGCAGGTGAAAAACAAAAAACAGAAATTATAGGACACAGATTCAGGTTTAAATCCTGGGTCAATCCCTGACAGCTTTATGACATTGACAATTTACTAACCTCTCTAAGCACCCCATTTTTCATCTATAAAAAGGAGATTTTAACATATACTTTGCAAGGTGATTATGAAAATATAATGCAATGACATTAAGTGAAGTACACAATACAGTTTTCAGAACATAAAAGATGCTCCAAATACATTTAGTTCCCTATTCTCATTCAATCGTTTTACAGGTGATGCTTATGTTTTTTATGCTTTATTATCACGCGACCCAAGGACATCACAGAATACCTCCTGTGTACTCACTGGGCTAGGTTAGATTAATTTTGTTGTTGATACACCTAGAATTCTTTTTATACCATGTACAGATTTTAGACTGTGCTGTTGATACACTGTTAATGTTAGGTCATCATTTTAAACCACTTAGAGCTTGTGGACGTGAAAGGTGAACTCATGGCAAGGCAGTGGCAGAAGCTACCTGGGGGTTCAAAGGCTCTGACAGGTCCCTGAAAGGCAGCAGGTGAAGGCCTAATTCATCCATGCTTAGGGTCAACTCTGGCAGTGAAGATCAATGGAATAGAATAGGTACCATGGAGCAAAACTATCTGCTAAATGTTAGCCTGGTGCTCAGAACACAGACTTTCTTTAAGGTTTGATAGTCATAGGCATGGGGAAATGTCACCTTTGGTTTATGGGATGGTGTGTCAATCCGTGGCTCCTCAGCCTTGTAAGAGTGTGCAAGATTTCTCTTCCTTAAACAACTCCTTAGAATTTGCTGTTCTTCCTGCAGGTATGAGAATTCGTGGCAAGCTGAGTAATTTAGATTATAATGTTGAAAATTCAAGATTCAGTTGTCAGTTGGAGTTCATGTTTAAATGCCAGCTGATGCTAAACTAAACTGCTTAATATTCTAAGTGTTTCTGAGATGGAGAATGCACACGCACATCCTACATTACCTAATGCTTCCTTGATCCTTCTCCATCCTTCCCCAACTCTCTTCATTCTCCCTCTTTTCCCAAAACATAAGGGAAAATCTCTGGGTGGATGTCCATGATTAGGCAAGAGTTTACACATGCCCACCACCACCACCACTTCAGCAGCATGGCTAGAGCCTCAGTTCTCCCTGCTTCTCCCTTTGTACCTTCATTTTTCTCTGATACGGAGGAATATCAATAAGATAGGAGTTTGCTTGACCCAAGTGAGATTTGTCTTCACCTCTACTCTCCAGTAGGTCCCTAGAGAGACAGTAAGATCCCAGGAAGAGAATAGCTGTTTGATGCATCTGGATAGACAAGACCATAGATAACCTCACAGATTCCAGCAGGTGATAGACACTTTAGGAGGCCCTGTGATCCCTCCCCCCTATTGTTCATGCCCTCTAATCCTCTCTTTTTGAGTGAGGGCAGGAACTGTGACTTGCTTCTGACCAATTGAATATAACAAAGGTGATAGAACATCACTTTTATGATAACATAAGATTAAAGCACATCTTGCTAGAAGATTATTTTCCTTGTTGCCTTTGAAGAAGCAAGAGGCCATTTTGTAAAGACCTATGTGGTAAAAATCTGAGAAGGCCCTCTAGATAAGTCAGCAAAACTGTTCAACAGCCACAAGGAAATCAATGCTGTCCCAACCATGTGAACTTGGAAGTGGCTTCTTCTATAGCTGAGCCTTGAACAAGGTTGCAATCCTGGCTGACACCTTGACTGCAACCTTGTGAGATTTTAATCACAGGATCAACTAAGTTGTGCAAGACCCTTGATCTACAAAAAAATGTAATATAATAAATGCTTATTGTGGCAACATTATTATGCAGCACTAGCTAACTAACAGAGAGAACACAAATAAATGAAGGGAAGCAAACCTGAGAGATAGGTAGAAAGGGATAAGTAGAAGGAACACTTCAGCTACAACTGGTTATTGAGAAGTAGATAGAACTATAGATATTTTTATAGACTGTGACCCTTTAAAAGTAGAGTAAGGAATTTTATTAGGTAGTGCTCTTGGGATCAACACCTGTGGAAGGAGGTAGAAGAACTGGTAAGGACAGAGAGAAAAGTAGGGCTGTGGTATAAGACAAAGAAAGGCATCAGCCAACCCCATAGACTTTAGGACTAGTGAGTCCTTTCATATATATCATGCACTGGACCAGAATGGCTGAGCCTTTCTATTGCCACAGTGAATTGTCACTGAATGCACTCAGCCCCAGGAAAATGAGAACCTTGGGCAATGTGGCATCTACTGAAGGCTTTCTCTGACAGTTGTCTTGGCAACTGGGGATTTCTTCCCTTCTTTGAAAAGGGACCTGGGCCTGGCATCACTGTGTTCATTACAGATAGGCACCTGAATGAACTGATGACTGAAGCATTAAGTTTTACATCACCTTACTGGGCTATAAACACTCCCTCTAAATCTGACATTGCCTTGAGAATAAGAGGATCACAAATTGATGATTAATACCCTGTCACTGAGTTGGATTTGAAAAATCAATATCAAAACTAAGTTGTTATAAAAAAGTCATTCTCTTCCCTGCATGCCTGAGCACATGGACTGAAGCTCCACAGCTGTTGCAGTAGCTATTTTAATTACACCAGGAGCACAGTGGATGGAGGTATCAGTTCCCAGTAGAGGAACTGAGAAAAGAGTTCATGTGTGAGAAGGAAATGATGGCACTCTCAAAAAGAGAGCTTGAAGAAAATCAAATGAAGAGACTTGTACAAATGTGCAGGCAGGGTTGAGGTTAAGGAGACACAGGAGGGATGTAGCCCATCCTGGGACAAACAAGAACATAATGTCACTACCTTCCTTAAGCTGGTAAAGTCAGGGTGAGAGACTCATGACTGTAATTCAAAGAAAGAATTGGACAGAGGATCATAGACACTGTCTCCCTGCAAATCCCCCCAAACAAAAAGCTCCTGTATCTTTTCATCCCACTCTGACATCTGCTAATACCACCCATCAACCAAGCTCAACAAGAAGTCAGAGGGCAAGAAGTTCAGGTGATACATCCTAAAGTGGCTAACCTCTGAAGTCACTGAACATCATGGAGAGTGGACCTGAAGAGGTAAAATTGGAGAATGACCACCATGAAGTGGAAATTGAAGGAGAACATCTTAGGTGAAGGAAATAAGATGAATAAAAGCAGAGAAGTAGGAATTTCCAGGATCTGCTCAAACCATAGTCAGTAGTGGGGTGTGTTGGAGTGTGAGCACCTTGGGTGGTAGTTTGAGATAAGGCAGACTTGGTTCAGAAAGGAAGCCAGGGAAGGGAGTGATAGGATCCTGGTCCAGAGGCTCACATCAGTAAACCCAGCAGATCCTAATAAAATAGGACAGGACTGATTTCTGTGTGGCAGTCCAACTGTCTTCCCCCCAGTATTTACTTCTGGGAATCAGGATTGGAGAATGTGAGTAATCTGGTGATTTTCTGACTTTGGAATGATGAATCATGTTATAAAGAGTTTGTATTGATTTGCACTTGGTCAC
This sequence comes from Macrotus californicus, assembly GCA_007922815.1. Taxonomy (NCBI): domain Eukaryota; kingdom Metazoa; phylum Chordata; class Mammalia; order Chiroptera; family Phyllostomidae; genus Macrotus; species Macrotus californicus. Next base: position 1,410 of record VMDR010024905.1, on the reverse strand, counting down.
CCCCATCAAGTTCTACACACTCTGTTACTCACTGTTTTCATCAGTAACATCCTACTAAAACCCTCTATCTTCAGTCTAATGGCTCCAATTTCCCTTCAATGTCAAGGGATGGAAAAGGATCTGGTAAATGCAGTATGCCAGGTGCTTTCACATCATTGTCATGTGGGAAAACTCCTGTGCGTGGTGTAAAATCACACAGACGTGCGTTGCAACCAATTAACAGGATGACAACCAGTCCCCCAAGTCTTTTCCAACATTATTGCTTTCCTGGCTTTTCACACCTATCATGTCAACACATGTTTCCCCGGTCTGTTAGCTCATTCTTTTGCTAGCAGTCTAACATTAATTTACCAACAGCTTGTTTAATCTTTCTCCATTCTTTTTGGTTTTGTCTTCTTTGATATTTGTGACATCCCCTGGGCCCATATCCCCTTAGAATTCTATTGACATACAAGTTCCTCCCTCCTCTAGCAGAATTCACCAGTGCGTAGCTAGTCACATTTTAAAATGGTTACATTTTCCCCCAGAAACAGGCTATCTCTCTTTTTTTTTTTTTTTTACACCCTCTTCTCTCTTTAGGATATTACTTACTTGGGCAACTCTATGGTGCCAAGCACTCCACTAGGTACCATGCTACATACACTTCATTTGTGAACTTGTCCCTCACAAAAACCTCAGGAAGAAAGTGCTCTGTCACACATGCCACACATGACTTGAGAAGTTCTATGTTACCAAAATACTAAGTTGTCTTTCTGGAACCATAAAAAGTTCAAGATTAAGATCACGACACTGAGTAATCTTGGCCTGGAAGAAACTACCATTCACTGTAGAGATTTTTTTCTTTTCACATCATGCCTTCAGCCAAGAACATTTCTACTGTAAATTGGATAATGGTGCCGCATAGACCTGATAGGTAATGCAGTCCATCACAGGATGGCCTTGGAGAGGACATGCTGACTGAGAATCCTTTGTGAATTTCTTAATTTTATTTTGAAATTCAGGATTTCAGTGATACACCATGAAAAAAAATGGCTTCCCATAGTGGACTTAGGGAAGAATAGTTATCTACAATCAATCCATGTGAATAGTAGCCCATTCTACCCTGATCATTTATCTCAACATCGAAAATAGTGGATGGTACACTGTTCATAGAAGTTTCTCAATAAATGTGTTAAATGAATGAATGAGTTCTTAATATTTCTTGACCATATTAAGATGTGTGAGACACTTTGATAAAGGTTAAGGATGGTAAATATTAAACAGCTGCTGAAGAGGAGCTCAAAGTTGAAAAGGAAATATATAATTGAGTTGAAGTACAAAGTTCAGATCCATAAAGCATTTTCAGAGACTCCATATTCTAAACACTACATGCATATTATGAAGCAAACAAGGTCACCCTCTATCCATTAA
>VMDR010024904.1:0-14774 GCA_007922815.1 Macrotus californicus | reverse complement strand
GATAACTACCCAGTGATCTTATTCGCCCATTTCAAAGTTACTCACAGATTTTCCTGACTCCATGAAATATACAGAGGAAATACTCAGAAATAACTCAGGATGTTATGGCTAACCAAAAGGATAATTAGATGGAACTTAAGTTCCCAAGCAAGAGACTTTATGTATTGAATGTGTTTTTGCAGACAGATATGAGAACTAAGGTGAATTTTATAGATTACTGATACAATTTCTATTTGCTGTAATCTACCTAAATAATTTTAGACAGAGGATATTTTCACAAAACATAGTTTCATTATTTGAATTTGGTTACAGTTGCTGTTGAAAATTTTTCTATTAAATAATTTATAGATAATGATTTGTCAAGAACATGCTCGAAGATTGATTTATTTGATGTTTTCTGAAAGTATTCAGTCAATTTCTAAAGCGACTACAGCACCTAGAACAGTCACATTAGAGATTTGCATATATAGAGGAAAACAGTTAAATTCCATTTGTACTTTCATCAGGCTGTGTGCACACGTGCACCTGTGTTCTGACATTGGAGTGAACTTGACCCTTCTTGCCTCCTTGCTTGTTCTCACACACATATATACACACTTTGCTCTTCTGATTGAAGGTTACAGATTGGTATATTTTTATATATTAATAGTTGGTCAGGTGGTCCTTCATCTTGAGAAAAGTAAATTATTATATTCACCATATTTTCTGTCTTTTTATTTCTTCTCCTTCACCCACTCTACTCTGCCCTCTGCCCTGAGAGGTGGACCTGGTTCACAAAAAACATGTGGTTTTCTGCCCTCTGGCTTCCATTTCTGTTCCTATGGAGACACCACAGCAAAGGACAAAAGGGAAGGAGTGAGGTCGGGGAGGGAGTGCTCTGGCTCCCTCTCAGAGAAGTTCCTCAGGGTGACTGTGCCCCAGGGTGGTGTGCGCCCTAAGTCTCTCTCCTTTGCGTTCTAGTAACTTACTACTTCTCTTCGTCACTTTTGGGTCTTGGAGTGGTGAACAGCTTCTCTGCTATTACTAAAACAATGTTGTTTTATATATATATACACACATACACACATATATATATAAAATATATAATAATATGGTTCTCTTATACTCATCCATACAGTTATAAATACTTGTTTTATTGATAAAACTCTGGAAATAATTTTGATTTGGCCAACCCACGTTTGGGATCCTGACTGATAATAATGCCTAAATATGCTTTTTATCTTCTGAATCTTGTGGCCAGCTGGAGGAGTTAAAGTTCCCAAGGTCATAATCTAGGCTCATGATAACGTAGAGGATCTGTCAAGCCTTTACTCTTGACCTGGGGTCAACAAACATTCACTTTAGGCTTTGTGGATCATGCTAATAGGAGTTAGACATGATAAGGAAACATGGGTGCAGTGGTGCTCTGATAGACCTTTGTTTTAGAAACACAAGAGGGGGTAGTAATCTGATCATTGAGCTACACAGAGCTGGTAGACCCTGAGCTAGACCATTAAATCCAAACTAGGTTTACAAGAGCTCTCTATTTACGGCTGTCTATTATGGATGCCACTAATAACAAAGCAATATTTCATTTTAGTTTATGCTTTCGATATTTTTCCATCTTCACAATGTTTTTTTTTCTTATTGTTTTAGCTGTTGGACTTTGGATACTGTGTTTTACATTAGTCACACATTTCTAGTATTTTGTATTTTTTTTTCAGTTTTGTCCATCATAATGCAGCTCAGGCTCATTGTTTATTGTCCAGTTTCTTGAGCCTCAGTGCTGTTTTAACTGTTCAACAAGCATGCAACTTTTCACAGGGGTAGTTCCTTCCTGCATGCAGAAAGTCTTAGAGTCTGTTCCCCGGGTTACCTGATAGTTTAATTCACTTTTTAAAGATAAGTATATGTAATCAATATTCACAGTTTGTGAGTGGGATAGTTTATCATTATCTGTCTGCTACTTAGTCCCAGAGGTAAGATAACAACATAAAGTCCAAGGCACTGCATGCTGTGTGGTAACAAGGCCATAACGAGATACAGAGTGTTAGTGGATAGGCAATTGTTGATACTCCAAATTACAGCTTGGTCGAAACGGGTAAAATTAGAAAAAGTAAAGGAAAAGAAAAAGAAGATGAGAGAGAAGCAGTAAGGGGGAGAAGGAAGGCACAGAGGAAAGAGAGAGAGAAGATGATTTAGAATGAGGATGTAGAAGCTACCTGGGCAAATGAAAAATATTCCAAGGCTGTTTTGTTCTGGCTCAGGTCAAATTTGTATTCTACTTTCTAATGAGGCACTAGGCAAAAGACAATACATTGTGCTTACAGGTATTTGAATAACTCATTAAGGAAAGAATACAAAAATGAGAATGTCAAGGTAGCTAAAAGGTAAATTTCTGTAGAACAACAGAACCACGGGCTTTGAATTATCATTTCTACAGGCCACATACATATTATAATTTATCATTTTTAGTATATTCATTTCCAAATTTATGAGGCTGGAAAACATCACACATTTATCTCTTGAGAGAATTAGATGACAGTGAGGTATGCTTACAAAAAGTACACTTCAAAATATTGAAGAACCAGTTTCCTTTTGCTTATTTCCATGTTTGACAAATGATTTACTCATAAATAAACATATAAATAAAGATGAAAGTAACTGAGAACCTGGACGTTTTGGAGAAATGGTCAGTCACACAAAATTGCAGTTGCAGGGTGCAAAGCTTGTCGAAGAAGCATGGTCCTTCTGAAAAGGGCTTAACACTTTTCTGATGATTTAATATTCACTAAAATAAAGAAAACCCTGCCTCTGTGTAAATGCTTTTTATGAGAAAAATTTTGCCTCCTGTTGTTGCTCATTAAATGAGCTTAAAATTTTTCCCTCATGATTTCTTACTTTGACCTTGACATGGGGTAAATATTTCACATCTATTATCAGATTGATGCTGAAGCATTTTTTATGGAATGGGTATTTCCACCTTACTTAATAGATATAAAAGCTAGTAAGGCTCTAGAAATTTAGGCTTCAGTTTGTTTAGCTTCTGTGTCAGGATGAAGTGGTGACTTCTAATCTCCTTATCTCCCAGACTGAAAATTGCAAGTCTTCTTAGTGCTTTTTACTCTTACTGCTCTTTCCATATAAATTGGTTAATATCATCACCTTCACAAAAGAGGCACTTCTGGACCCAAAAGCTATATTTCAGTGTCTATATTTGTTCATTAAAAAGTATTTCTCTGATTTCTTTTATGGCAAGTGTTACACTTTTAAGAGCTATATAATAAAGTTGCGTCAACATCAGGCTTCGGGAAGGTAACCTCGAAGAAACATTGCATTGTAGAAACCTCAAACCCAAGGACAAACAACACCATTCGCTCTTAATCCCACTCATTTATGGAGGCCACACTTCTCTCCTGTGGAACTGACCTCTGCAAACTCCCTTTGCTCTCCTGGATTTTCAGCTACAAGTCTATACACTCAGCTCTTTTATGACAGTGTATTTTTCAGCGAAACATTTTCAGGCTTCAGATTACCAGAAACATTTCTCCCTCATAAAATATTGCCAAATCTCATCTGTGCTCGGTTATCACTGTCTGTAATTTGCTCATGTAGGCAACCACAGTGTGGGCACATTCACACACCCTCATTCTTAGAGACGTATATGAGAATGGAAGTGCTATTGCCACCCTGAAGTCATCAAGTTCAAAGAAGGGTTTGATTCATCTGTCAGGAAACTAAATTTTGGACTAGGTTCCCTAACTTAGATAATGGCACCGTTATGTGCTCAGGTCAGCCAGGCTCAAACACTTTCATTCACATATTCATTTCCTCAAGCAAGTTTTTTTGGGGGGTGTTTTTTTTTATTTTGAAGAGTTACAATGGATCAGGTTCTGGGGATAGACGAATGAGCAAATAGTAGTTGTGACTTTTGCCTTAAGCTCATAGTCTATTGGAGGGAGCAGAACCTCATTTAACATTGACCAACAAGGGCTACCTTTTCAGTTCTTTAAGGAACAGTAGCAGGTGATGCTGAAGAATGGGTACTTCCAAAAGTGGTGATGATGAGTTTTACCTGCCCGGGTGAGAAGGATGGGCTATTGTTAGGGAGAGGCAAAAGCCTGACAAGGTAGGAAGTGAAAGCTCCTTGTAGTTGGAGCAGAGTGTAAAAGCAGAAGTAAAAAGGTAAGAGCCTGCAGGTAGTAAATGACCTTGTGGAGACTTAGGGAGGTTTTTCAAAATAAAATTGGAAACTGTTGAAGGGTTTTAAGTAAAGTAATGTGGCCATATGTTCAGTTTAGAATGGTGATTCTGATTAGAGAATAGTCTGAAGCAAGAAAATATTAGAAGCAAAGCAAACATTCATGAAGACTTTTCAGTAATCAGTGCTAGAAATTATGAACAATGAACAGTGCTTGAACTAGGTCAGTGGCATTAGTGATGAAGAGAACACAAACTCTAAAGATAATAGGGCCAAGTCTCAAACTTAGTTCCTGGCTTGTCAACCTAAAAACGATGGTGTTTTTTAAACTTACTTTTTAAATTTTATTTTTCAATTAGAGTTGACATACAATATTATATTACTTTTAGGTGTACATCATAGTGATCAGGCGTTTATATAGCTTATGAAATATTTACCCTACAAGTCTTATACCCATCTGACACCACACACAGTTATTACAATATCATTGACTATATGCCCTATGTTGTACTTTACACCCCCATGACTATTTTTATTACTGGGAATTTGTATTCCTTAACCCCTTCACCTTTTTCAACCATCCCCCAACTACCTTTTATGTGGCGAACAGCAATTTGTTCTCTGTATCTATGAGTTTGTTTCTGTCTTGTTTGTTCATTCATTTTGTTTTTGATTCCATAAATAAGTGAAATCACAAGGTATTTGTCTTTCTCTGCCTGATTTATCTCACTTAGCAGAATGCCCTCTGGGTTCAACCATTCTTTTTTTACTGAGTAACATTCCATTGTATATATGTACCACATCTTCTTTATCCATTCATCTACTCATGGACACTTAGGTTGCTTCCATATCTGAACTATTCTAAATAATGCTACAATGAACATAGGGGTGCATATTCTTTTCCAATGATGGTCTTTATTTTCTTTGGGAACATAATAGACTAAATGAGATTTCAAGTTCTTAGGGAGACTGAAAAAGCACATTCTGCCCTATGTTTTCACTAAATATAACTAAAAATACAGAAAGCATCTAAGAGAAACCTCAGAAAAGGGAAGAAAAAAACCCCAGAAAAGAGCAGTTCTAAAGGACAAAACCTTTTTGACTAAATCTGCTTTATTCCAGAATAAGACTACTCAGAAAGTTAAGTCCCTCTCTTTCCACTGAGTGCTATATTGGAAATAAAGCCCTGCCAAGCATCTCCACCCAGAGATGGTTCATCTTCTCATCCCTACTAGGCACTGCACAGACCACGGGGTGGAGCCCTGTAGACTTTCCTAGCCCTCTACAAAATGAAAGGCAACAGAATTATAAATCCTCAGCCCTACCAGCACTGAAGAAGGATTACAGAGATGAAGGAGCTGGTGAAAGGATTCTTTACATCTATGTATAAAGTCCTGGCAGAACTTCTGTGTGGTCCATGTGAGAAACCAATGAGACACAATAGAGCAAAAGTTCACAAAGAGAACCGCTTTGTGAAATAACATCCAGGTTTCAGATTGGCCACTAGGTAGTACATAGTGGAGCAGACCAGAATTGCATGCAAATACTTTGAAAACTAAATTAACATTCAAACCACAGCCAACAGATGTGAGCCAAGGTGTACCTTCTGACCCTAGTAGGTTGAGTGTCTGCTAAACTACAAGATTTAAATAGGAACCAGAGCCTTGTAACATACCCAAACTGTGCAGGACATAATCCAAAATTCCTCATATGAACAAAAGCCAGGGAAATCTCAACTTGAATAAAAAACCCAACAAACACCAACACTGAGATGACACACTGTTGGAATTATGTAACAAGTATTTAAAAGTAGCTATCATAAGTATTTTAACAATTATGAACACTCTTAAAACAAGTAAGTCCAAGTAAAGGCATAGAAGAAATTCTAAAGAAGAAGATAAAAATTTTATAACTACTATATGTATGCCAATAAGCCCTCCACTGACAAAACTCTTTAGGCTCTGCTAGCCTTGGGAAGTTTGGGGGGAGGGAGTTGCATTCCCCAGTATAAGAGCACTGGCTTCTTGATGCCCTGAACCATTTGCTTTTTCTGACCATGTTGTGTATTTGTATGCCTTTGCATACCTCTCATGTATTAAAAAGTCTGGAACTTTCCATGCTCTTGAATCATGTAATTATGAAATTAGGACTCATAAGTGATACTGGGTTCTTTATGTTGTTAGGTTCAACAACATAAATAACTCACATTGGATCATTACACACGATGTTTTAAGTATAGTAAAACTATGATCAAACTATGTAATCTGCCCTGCCTGGTGTGGCTCAGCGGATTGAGTCCCAGCCTGAGAACCAAAGGGTCACCAGTTCGATTCCCAGTTAGGGCACATGTCTAGGTAGTGTGCCAGGTCCCCAGTAGGGGGCGTGAGAGAGGCAACCACACATTGATGTTTCTCTCCCCCTCTTTCTCACTCCCTTCCCCTCTCTAAAAATTAATAAAATCTTTAAAAAAAACTATGTAATCTATTTGTTCTGATAACCATGAATGCTTTTCATTATGTAACAAGGCCATTTAATGTCATGCCTTGCATTATTTAATACATTGTATTTTTTAAAATGAACCTAATTTTTGAGATGAAAGGCTCATAATAATTTAAACTGTAACAAAGTTTCCAGATTAATATATGACATTTAATGTTATTTTTTAGAAGTCTGAGAACATGTAAGGAAATATTTGAATTTAGCAAAACCGAAAGGATTTTCCTTCAGTTCTGTTTTTAAGAGTAGTTTCAATTTTCCACAGTCTGAGAGATAAGATTGTGGGGATCAGCTGTCATACTTCTTCTGTGTTTATCAGTTTACTAAAACCAATACAGAAAATGCTGTTAGTGTCCATCTTCTGATCTTGTTGCCAACTATTTATGAAAAGCGTTAGTCAAACAATTCCGGTGTGAGGGACTCATCATTGCTGCAATGACTCATAATGGAAGGCACATGATTTCTGTAAATTCATGCAGTTAAAGTTGTGCTCGCTCAACATTTCAGAATAAGAGGTTAACATACTGGAAAATCTAACCTAATAACCTAACTGCGAATTATCCAAATGAAGTATATAACATTAAGAAAAAGATTTTCTTGGATCATTCATTTCTTAGACACAGTAAAAGTTTATGTAACTTTATCATTCAAACAGGGGCAATTCTTCTCTTTGTCCTCCATTAGCTCTGCAAATAAAGACTAAGCCAAGGCAAAAACAGCGGTCAGAGTTTCTGGTAAGATCTGGATGTATTAAAGGGGAGCATTGGCACTTGGTAATTAAAGAAAGGAAAGGGTAAATCTTATTCAACATCGTCAAATTCTATGTTTTTGTATATTCATGTCAAGAGGAAGTAAAAGGAAGGGAGAAATATTGCCGAAAGCTCTGCCTGACCTGATCCTAGATGCAGAACAACGGCTGTGAATCACAGTTTTTACAGTGGAAAGACGTGAGTTCTTCAGAATACTCCTTTCATGACACTCTTGATTAGCTCATTCATTTTTATTTCTTGTACCCTTATAATAGCTGTAAATTATTATTTTTTAAACTTTATTTATTTGTGGAGAGATGAGAAGGGAGGGACAAAGAGAGGGAGAGAAACATCGATGTGTGAGATATATCGACTGGTTGCCTCTCACATGCCCCCAAATGGGGACCTGGCCTGCAACCCAGGCATGTGCCCTGACTGGGAATTGAACTGGTGACCTTTAGGTTTGCAGGCCAGCGCTCAATCCCCTAAGCCACACCAGCCAGGGCAGTTTTTTATTAGTAGTACTAAACTGGATGAGAATGAAATAAATTGTTTACTTAAACAATTCTTTAAAAAATATTTTCAATTACTTAACATCAAATTTTTACAGTAGTCCCCCTTAACATTAGTTTTGCTTTCTGCAGTTTCAGTTACCTATAGTCAACTGGGGGCCAAAAATATTAAACAGAAAATTCCAGAAATGCACAATTCATAAATTATAAACTGTGTGCCATCCTGAATCATGTGATGAAATCTTGTGCTACCCTGCTCTGTCCCTATGTGAATCATCTCTTTGTCCAGTGTATCCACACTCAATAAGCTACCTGTTCCTCACTTAGTAGCAACCTCAGTTATTAAATTGACTGCCTTAACCCTTTCGGTACGAGCGCTCTTTCCACCGCAACACTCCCACTGTACGAGGTGAACCATTGTGAGCCATTGTATGGGTGCCGGATATATCCAGCGCTCGTCCACACAGGTCATCAGATGGGCGCCGGATATATCCGGCACCCGTACCGAAAGGGTTAATATCTCAGTGTTTGTTTTCAAACCCTTACATTGCCTAATAATGCCATTGACATAAGTTACATTTAGTGTATTGGTATAATTGTTTATGTTGTTATTGTTGTTAATCGCTTACTATACCTAATATTATAAATTAAATTTATGAGAGTTACATATTTATAGGAAAGAAACATAGTATGTACAGGGTTTTTACTATCCACAATTTTGAGGGATCTTGCAATGTATTCCCCATGAATCAAGTGGAACTATAATAGGTAGTTTTTACTCTGTGTACATATTGGCAGATTCAGTAGATAGTTTTCCCTTGTTTCTCTATCTATCTATCTATCTATCTATCTATCTATCTATCTATACACAAATCCATCCATTTTTCTTGATTTGGGAAGTATCAACAATTAGGAGTGCCAGAAGGCTCATAGATAGATTTCTTCATAGTGAAACGCAAGAAATTTAGTTAATGATAACTAGTATAGGAGCTTAGACATTTTAGGATTCCACATAGTTTTCAACATTAATGGAATTTGGGTGTTTATATTCACACTGAGCCTTATTGGGTATTTGCTTTGTATCCATATTGGCCAGGCCTGGGTTTCATGTAGTCTTATATTTCAAATAAAACAACACACACAAAAAAACTTTTTATATGGAAAACCTCAATGTATTTCTCAGTCCAACAAAGTTAATTGAATGTGGTCAGTGATTACAAACATATTAGAGCCATGATAGTACATGTTCCAGTGGATAAAGTAAATATTTTTGAAACTTCAAAATTATTTGACAAAAAATCTGTATAAATGAAAACATGGCAAGAACAGAATGATGGAAGAAATATGTTGTTTTTCTTGATTAAGAACAGCCACAGTCTTGCGTAAAATACCCACAGGAGGCCCAGAAACATAATGGGAAAAGTACAAAATCTATCGAGTGCTTTATTGGCTCAGTTATTCTCTGAATGGCAGTAGATATAAATACTCCCCCTGGCCTTAGGGCTGCCTTCAAAAATGGTTGTCTGTATTAACTTGGATTGCAAAAAAAGTGTCAGCGACTCTGTTAAGTTACTGCAGGCAGAAATTGAAAAGTGGTGCAATAATATTCTAAGTAGTTGACCAAGATCAGAGCTGTTAAGAGGAAGGGACAGGTGGTGGAAGCTTCCCCGGGCCCTGACTCACTAAATTTTAAATGGCACTTTCTATACCTAAGCTGATAATCACAGCAGTCACAATGTGGCGAACACTTCTTGTATTTTTGATCTGTGGTTTCTGTTAAGGATAAATCACTTTAAGACCCTTATAAAGAAATAAACATGATTTCTCATTTTCATGGATTCTAAACGCTACGTTAAAATGTAAAACTAATAAATTAAGCACATTTTTTCTCATATACCTTTGGGCTTACAAAAGTTAAGATCCTAGTACAGGGTGTGTGATTCTGTGTGCGTGTGTGACAGACTTTATAAAGTTTCAGCTGTTTGAGAGCTGAGGGGCATGTATTTCCATGTCTGTAGTCTTATCACTTAGTATATAATAAATATGATAGTTGATAAATGAATAAAAAGATTGACTAGACAGGTGAACAATGTTAAGGATAAAAATAAACACCTCTTCTGAAATTTCATGGGGGGAATATCCTATGGCTATGCCCTTGCCAAAGGATATTTCAGAGCTCAGTGAGGTTTCAAATGCAATTTTTGAAGACATAACCCTGTTTTGACATGCTCACCAAGCCATAAGCTGCTGGGATTGCAGTTTTAAAGTCGGTGAAATGAGGGAAGCTGACAGTGAGTCAGCTGGGATGGGGATGGGTGTAATCTAATAGAAAAACAAATGCAGATTTTTCATTTTAATTGTTTTAAGATCTAGGAAATACTTCTGGGAATTTAAAAGAGATAAATGTGGGTATTTAATCTTCACATTTACAGCATAAGTAGTCAAATATGGCAAATGGGTTTAGCAAGGCTTGAATGATTGCCCTCAAATCCAATAAATCAAACTACTGTGACTTTTAATAGAAAGAGGGAACCCCTGCTTATAAAAACAATGATAGTTCCTAGAAATCTATGAACAAGTGCTTAACAGATTTTTCGCCTACTCAGCTATCCAATGAGTGAGCTTCACTGCACAGGGTCTATGTAATTCCCAAGTTACACATGTTGGTGCTGGGACTCAGGGGCAGAAAGAGCTTTTAATCTTGCTCTTCCTGTCCCTGCACATCATCCACCACATTGAGGGGAAACTTCTGTGTTTATGTAGTGATCTGCTTTCTTGTAGTTAGTATTCAGGGTAGCTTATGTGATTGGTAGAGAAGTAGCAAAGATGCTTCTGAAACATTTTTGTCAACAGCTCTGCCCTTCAAATGGTTTCTCTTACTTTTCAAAGCAGTTGAACTACCTGGTTTGTTTATTTGTTTGTCTTTGGTCACACTGACAATGTTAAAATTCACCCATGCCCTATGTTCCTGGAAAACAGCGACCATCCAGAACCCTCCCTCCCTTTCCCCACCTGAGTTCTGGGAAATTGCTTAACACAAAACACCATCATTCCCATATGACTTAGATAAGCCTGGAAGGTGACCCCATTTTTACCCAAGCCAAAAGCAGACACAGACCCTCCCAACACGGTTTGTTGCCTCATAAACGATTAGCTGCACTGTTTGTACCCGCTGACCAACTGATCAAGCCACCAGCTCATCATCTCCCCCTCCCATGGGTAGTTCTTTCTAGCCCTGTTTATCTTCCTGTGAAAAAAAATTCTTCTCTGTCTGATCTTTGAGACCCTTGCAGATCTCATGGTGGGACCGTTCTCCCTGTTGCAATAATCTCTCTCCCCCATTTCATTCTCCTTATTACAATATTCTTTTGAATAAATTCCCTTTCCCTATGCCCAAAATTTTTCTTAATTTAACAACACAGAAATGTTCTATATAGAAAATGAGTTATAAGAAGAAAACATACACACTGAGTGTGAGATTGTCACCCATTGCTTCCTAGAGTTAATACTAGCAAGATATTTTAGTTACAGCAGCTATTAACATATTTTCCATATATATCTTTGTCATTAAAATACTTATAATTTTATTATTTAAATAAGTTTAACATCTTTTCATTCACAACATAATCAATTCCTGTGTCCTCATAACCTGTTGATGTAAAAATTTGTTTAATTCTAAAAGTAGAAAGTGGTTTTTGGAGGACATAGCTTAATATTTTGGTATTTTTTATATTCAAATGTACAGTTATTTTTAATCTCTTTGGAAAAAAATAAATTTTACACTTGAATAGATTTTAAGAATTCGTGAATTGTTTATAGTAAAACAATGAGTGGACTACCCCATAGACCACCTATATTGAACTAAGCATAGTACTAATTGCAGGCAGTGGAAGCAACAACAGATAAGAAATGATTTGAATTAGAATGTCAATCTTAAAACAATACTTCACAAAAAGGCCAGTTTTACAATAATACATGGTAACAATTGTAGATGTGCCCACAAAATTGTGGATTACAGTTAAGGTCACTTCCTAACATTTTCTCTGATAACTATTTTCTCCACTAACTATTCTGGTATTTAGTCATGATGTATAAACCTGAATCTTGTCTTGTTTGTACTCATTTCTACTTTTCATATTACAACACGTTTCTGAAAGTAAGAAACAGAAATTCACTCACAGGGAAAAAATTATATTAGCAGATCCTATTCTCCAAACCTCCAATTAACTGGTTGAACCAAAGGGAAGATAATATTAATTTGTTCAATGTGCCAATGTAGAGGAGGAAAAGTTTTCCCTAACCTTGTTAATGTCCCTGGCTGGGTCTGAAAAATTAAACTAATAAAGCTGAATTAATAGAAGAAAAGCATACAAATTTATTTAATAGAAGTTTTATGTGACACAAGAGCCTTTATAAGGACATGAAGACTCAAGGAAACAGTTACATTTGAGTATTTTTATGTGAGGTTTGAAGGAAAATAGACAGTCATAGAGAAATATAATAGGTCAAAGCGATTTTATTAAACTGGGGAAACTTAGCAAGGCCTATTTGTTTGAATTCTTCGTGTCCCTTTGTCTTTGAAGATAAGGATGCTCCTTTCCTTCAGGTATAAGAGGAGCACCTCTCACAGGAGGGCTTAATGACCTGTTTCAGGGGAGAAGGGTGGGAAAAGGTCAAAGTGACCTGCTTGCTTTTGTTTTTTAAACATCAGAAGTTTAAAATATTCAGTATACCAAGGGGCCATACTTTGGGGCAGCATATCATGATCCCATTACTGATGACTACACAAAATGTATTTCCTTTTCATTATTAACTCAAACTACTTCTAAATTTTTATCTCCCAATGTGCCCAATAATAATTTCAACTTGTTATTAAATCACATCTTGTAATATAATTTTTTAAGTCTATCTCTGATGCCAATTTCAATCCTTAGCTCAGGTCATTTGCAACTCCAGAGGCTATCACCAGATTCTGCAGAATAAAATTTGCATGCACTTTTGAAAAGTCCCACTGGCTTAATAATGGAAAGAATAGATGCACTACTCACGACTGAAATATTCAGAATTAAATCAAGCAAGGCTTGATCTGGGGGCTCATATACTACCACCAGGGAACCAGATTCTCTCTTTCCCTTGGGTCTGACTACAGCAGTGCCAGCCTCACAATGGCACTTCATCGTGGCCCCATGCAGCCCCCTGAAGCACTCTTTTTACATAATATTCAGATGGAAGAATAAATGCATCTTGTAATAGTTATTATGGAATGAGATGAAGTTTCTGTTTCCCCCCAAAAATGTAAATATTGGCATTGCATTATTGATTATTGGAGATCAAACGAACACTACAGTCTTGATGATGATGATTTGTGTGAAGGAAGTTAATTCTATGTGATTTTCATGTAAAATGATGAGGTAGGTGTGTTGTTTCTTACAGAAAGGTAGAGTGCCCTTAACTAAGGAAGGTAGCCTACACCCTCCAATGGCTTATGTCATATTCTCTTCTAATTATCCTGTATTCCATCCTCCCTGAACCCCTGACAGTTATACTTTCCATACTATGTTCTCAGATCCTATAGTTGGAATGATCTTTCCCCAGCTTCCTCTATGGTTCCCTTCCTCTTCGCATTCATTGAAATGTTACCTCAGTGAGATCTGCATCGATGTCTATTTAAAAATTGAAACCTCCCCCAAAGCTTCTCCTTTTCATACTATCTAGCTCTATGTTTGGCTCGCTTTTTTTGAGTAGTGCTTACCTCCATCTAATAGTGTCTTTCTTATTCTCTCCCACACCCCTTACCCTGCCCTCCTCCAACACATACAACTACATACACTCGAAATAAGCCCTGCTGGGACACAGATTTGGAGTTTTGTTCAAGAGTAGACAATAGGCTGGACTCAACAAATATTTGTTGAATAATTCCAATTTGATTTTCCATGTGTAGAATTAGTGTTTGATTTATCAATAAGGCTGTTAACTAGACTATTTGACAGTCTACGGAAGGCCCTTTGGACTTCAGGTCTAGCTAACCTAGTTGTCCTCTAATAAGTAAGTCGGTGTAAAAACGATCATGTTGAACTGTGATTATATTAGCATTCAGCCAGTTTATTTCTTTCTCCTTTCAAATTCTTTCAATTAAGCTGGGACTAGAGTCAGGGTCTTCAACTGGGAAACGACTGCAGATGAATGCCATATTCATTCTAAATTTTTATTTTAAATAAATTTAGTAGGGTGACATTGGTTAATAAGATCATATAAGTTTCAAGTGTACAATCCTATGATAAATGATCTGTGTACTGCATCGTGTACCTACCACCCTCTTTCTGTTCCCATTTCTCTGAGTAGGTGGAACAAATGAGTTTGTGAGAGATGCAGAGAGTTAAGAGGGTAAAGGATGTGATACAAGCTGGGTGCATCTAGGGTATTAGGATTTGCTAAGAGTGAAACACTTAATAGAGAAATCAGCATGATCAGCATCGGTAAATTTAGAATGGATGGGTGACACGTATTGTCACAGCTCAGCTGAGTGTCAACCCCACTTGTTAATATGCAATCTCTCTACAGTTTATATGGAGACTGTACAAAATTGATTCCGTGGATCTCGTTATGAGTTGAGCACTATTGTCAAATGTGTCTCTAGAGCACTTTTCCTGGCAGCATCTGATGTTTTTGAAAACTTAATGGATTTAACATGGCCATCTCTTCTCCCATCTATTAGCATCATTTACATTTTCAGCAATTAAGTTTCTTATGATGCCTCTCTCTTCAGTGATGATGAGTTATAAAGTGATCAGTTCAAAGACAGATATTGGAGAGGAGCAAATGCTTTGAGTATAAAAA
>VMDR010024903.1:0-14702 GCA_007922815.1 Macrotus californicus | reverse complement strand
CATAGGCAGTATGGTCAATAATATCATAATAAGGATGTGTGGCGCCCGGTGGGTACTGGAAATGTCAGGGCAACACTTTGCAAAGTTCGTGATTGTCTGGCCACTATTTCATACACCTGAAACTGAAATAAAATAATATTGAATGTGAGCTGTAATTAAATTATTTTGTTTTTAAAAAAATAAAATAAATTGGAATTTTTTCAAAGAAAAGAGCATCACTGACCAAAAATAAAATATCACTCTTGTCCTCATAAGAAAACAGAATTAGAAGAATGAAAAATACATTTATTTTTATATATTATATTTATGTTTTATATTGAACAGTGTATATATAAAGTATATATGTTTTATATATTATATATAGTATATATGATACACACACACACACACATGCACACACACATACATACACGGGGTCTGGCACAGATAATGCCCCCTTTTTGTCACATAAAAATATTTTATTACAGAATCATACACATGCAATTCTGTAACATAACAGTATCACACTCAAGCACACCATATGACATTTTAGGTGAAATGTTCAAATTGCCGTCCATCTCCTTCAAGACATTCACGCACCCTACCACCCACACTCAGTGGCGGTACTTCTGCCAGACCCTGTTTATCCTGTTAGTGGAGTGGCAGGGTAGCCATAGGGAGACAGTTAAGTTACCCAGTGTTTTAATTGGTCAAACTCACCGAATGATAACATCATTGATGTCAGTCACATTGTACACCCTCAGGCTTTGAGGGCTGAAATGGTGGAAGAGTAATAAATAGCTGCTATGATTTAGTTACATTGCTATCCTGTGATAACATGCCAATTTTAGTCCTCTTTTTCTTTGTTTTTCAATATTTCCCTGGTTCATATCATGTCGAAGGCAGACGTGACTGGTGGATTGGCTTTTGGTAACTTTCAGGCTTCCAGGACCTCTTTGCGTGTCCCCAGGGAAGGGGTGTGCTATTCCTATAGCTCTAACTCTCAGATCCATTACTCCTTCGTCATTGTCTGCTGAGTTGGAGTGTACCATTCACAGGTGGATGTTAAACTTAATTTATACACCATACGTCCTTGTTGGAGTCATAATGGCTTTTATTTACAAATGGATTCAATGTGCTGAGAAAAACTTGTGAAGTAAGATAGCTATGTCATAAATGTACAGAATAATAGCAATTTAGACTAGAGATAGAGCAGTTACTGGGATATTTAACTCTAAACATTCATACCACAGAAGGTTAGCTATTGCTAAACGTGTGTAATTCCAAACTTATCTTGAACACTGTAATGCACTTGCATTAGAACTTGGCAACTTGTAATACGGTAAATATAAATCTTCTCCCCACTTAAGAGAAATAGCCTTCTGGGAAGGACTGACTGTTCCTTATCTCTGTAAGGTTGCTCTCCAACAGGATTCCGTCTCCTCTGGGGACCAAGGGAGACTTCCATTTGGTCTCTGAGTCATTTTCTTTTAAATGAACTCTAGTAGGAAGAAAGAACCACAAAACTTGTTTACATTGTACTCCTGTCTTCTCCTGTCTGTCATTGACCAGAGCTGTGCTTCTCAAGCATTAGTGCACATTAGGAGTCACCCAGAGAGCATGGAAAAACACAGCTTTCCGAGCCAGGCCCCCAGAGGGTCTCACCAGTTGGTCTAGTAGGGGCCAGAGAAACTGCCCTCCTAACAAGCTACTGGATGATGTCGACCATGCTGTAGATGACCCTCTGGGTTACCCTGGGCTACTGTCAAAACACATGCTGTCATTTCCCCTCATCTGTGGTTTTACTTTCCACGGTTTCAGTAACCTGTGGTCAACTGTGGCCTCAAAGTATTAAATGGAAAGTTTCAGAAATAAACAATGTGTAAATTTTCAATTGCACACCATTCTGAGAGGCAGTGTGATGAAATCTTACACTGTTCTGTCCCATTCTGTGCAGGATGTGAATCGCCCCTTTGTCCAGTGTGTCCACCCTGCAGATGCTACCCCCCTCTTAGTCATGTTGTAGCCTTTTTGGTTAGTGGATGGTCTGTCGAAGTACTGCAGTGCTTATGTTCAAGTAACTCTCATTTTACTTAATGCCACATTCCCATAATTTTATTACAGTGTATTTTAACATTGCTTATTTTATTATTAGTTATTATTGCTAATCTTTTATTGCCATCCCCAGGTTATAAATTGAACTGTGTCAGAGGTATGTATGTATAGGAAAAAACATAGTATCTATAGGGTTCGGCACTACCTACGGTTTTTGGCATCCACTGGAGGTCTTGGAGCTGAATACCTGTGGGTAAGGGTGGGCCTACTATAAATAAAAGTAAGGTAGTAAAATTAACAAAGAAGTAGCAAACAGTCCTCTGCCTCAGCTCCTAAACAAGATGGAAAGTTTTATTTTCTGTATACTTCCTCATAAATAATAAGGGATTGTGTCTGGAATCAGGCGGTATCCATTTCAGGTCTCCATAGTCCACTCATGTTTCATCCAAATTGAGGTCTCTTAAAAGCAGTCACTTAAAGAAAATTAGGCTTTTATCTACTTGTTGTGAACAAAGAAAGGTGGTTTCATCTTTATGTAACTCTCAGCCCCCATTGTTCCTCTTCTGCGGTGAGGAGGAGCGGCAACTTGGGTCTCATGTGAGCACGTTGGATACAAAGCTGTGCGCTGTCAGGACACAGGTCTCCTGCAGTCTGCCATCCCCAGTGCAGGGGAGTCGCCCAGCACCTCCCGCCTTCCAAAGCTCTTAGCCACCATGTACCCACGGGGCTGTGTAACTTTCCGCAGTGTGTGTGTGTGTGGGGGGGGGGGGGCATTGTCAGACAGGAGGGTGAGCGAGGCCTTAGCTCACATCGACCTATTTTCTTCTCTGTCCCCAGTTGGAGAAATGGTGGATTAATCACTATTGATACAGTATTTTATCTTCGTTAGAGAGCAGTTTAACAAATTAATAAGTCAAACTTCTAAATTGTGAGGACCACTGCATTTTTAAAGCTAAATGTAATTGTTAGACACCCAGATATGTGGAATAAAACTTACATTCCTTTTCTTAAGTATTTTTTATTTTTTTCAATTAGGGTTTGTATTCAATATTATTTTGTGTTTATTTCCTGTGTGCAGCATAGTGATTTAGCCACTCCCATACTTTACAAAGTGTTCCTACATTTCTAAAGAGAAAAAAAAGCATACTGCTTCATATTGAAACATTCACATAAAGGTCGGCGCCTGCTTTATATTTTTTCATCCCAAACCACAAGATGATCACTAACGGTACTTTTAAAAAGCTCCTAATCGATTAGAATTTCATTCTTTTGCTGTCAGATGTTGTGAGGAGACCATATTAGGAATTACATTATTATGTGTTCAACATCATCACACGTTCCAAAGGTTGAGGCAAGTGTTTGCACTGAGTGTTTTTGGGCAGAGCAGGCCCTGTCACCCCTGAGTGCGCATACCAGGTGTTCACCTAAAACTAGACGCTGAGTTTGGTGTCCACAGCAGGCATCCCTAAGCATTGATGTCGTGCATCTCAGATGTTCTGCTTGTTCTGTGTTCTGCCACAGCACCACAGATGCATTCAAAAAGTAGGGGAATAAGTGGAAACTTGAAGATACCCCACAGGCGAGAGACGTTACCTGTTGCTTAATAAATATCTAAAAAAGTATTTTATTTCCTACCCCGGGCTACAGTTCTACAACAAATGAGCTAAATTTCATGGGCGGAATCACTGGGGTCCAAACTAATGGATGTGCGTCCCAGATAGCACTATATGTGCCTTAGTCACACCTGTTGCTGTGGAGACTCTTATTATCATAATTTGTCTTATCAGATTGCTCATCAGATGAGACTTGGAGAAAATTCCCACAGCGTCTGCCACAGCTGAAACTTAAAAAGCAGTTTGTTGTAATCTCATATTACCCTACCTTGTCCAATTTAGAAATATTTGACAACATGCTGATCATTATCAAATTGGAATAGAAAAATTTAAGCAGCACTTTTCACTTTATTTCCTTTCATCCCACATTGATTTTATAGTAAAAATAAACATATTTTAGGAACCATTTAATTATTTTTAAGTTAATGAAGTTCAAAGTAATGCAATTGGTAAAACCCCTTTTTGGGTTCAAACCCGAACAGGGTCCTTGACATCTCTCTTCCCTCTTCTTTCCCTCTCCACGGACACCCTGACGCAGGAGGGCCCTAAGGTCCTGCACTGGCACTCTGATTGCTCTCTCTCTCTCTTCAGCCATCACCTGTGTGAGAAGCACCCCCAACTCTGCATCTTTATGCCCTCATCTCTTCCAAATGCCTGATAGACGGTTCTAACTGGGGCATCAAACCAGACTGTATCACCAGGAGGCCGTTTCTCTCTGGCCCCCGAATCATTCCTGTCATCTGAAGCAATCTCTCCTCCTTACTAATTCTCCGGCCAGTGCTGGATTCCACCTCCATCAGGCCCCTGCCCCCCACCCAGTGCCCCTGCTTTCTCTTCTCCTGACCACCGCTTGCCTGTGGGGGAGGGGCAGTGTAGCCCAAAGTGCCTGGGACTCAGAGTCAAAGAAGTTTGACTTTGGGCCTCAGTGTCCTCATGTATAAAATGGGGATAATAACGTGCACCTCGGGGGATTGTTATGAGGATGAAAAGATGAAATACTATAACTAATTAGAATTATTAAATGGCAGTGCAGGCCCTCTTTGTCCATTTGCCCACAAGATTGCAACCACCACCTTTTGTAACCTCTTCCACACAGGTTTACCTGATTATTCTTCCTGGTTCGTGGCCTTAATCATGTGACTCCCTTGCACAAAAAAACCTCCATAGATTCTCATAATTGCCCAATTTAGTGCATACTGGGATCTTCATCTTTCAACTGGTTAGCTTTCCGAGGAGATATATATATATATATATATATTGCTTGCAGGCTGCTGCTTGCACTGTTAAAAGGTGTCTCCCTCCCCAACTACTCCTCTTGCTCCCACAGTCAGATGCATGACTTTCTTCCTCTGCACCCCTGTAAACTTGCCTTGTGCTCCCCTTGTTATATTTTACTGTTACACATACATATCATTATATCTCTTGGTTAGAATTCCAGCTCATTGCAAATGAGTTATCTATTTTCTTCCTCCCAAGTCCACGAGCCTGCCTGGAACCTAGCTGAGTGTAGCAGGTCATTAGATACTTGCTCTTTGAATGTTTTTATTCTATATCATAACTGCTATAACTGGACTAATGAAATCATTCATATAAAACATGATTAAAAGTTTCAAAGTGACTATGATAGTAATGCCTCATGTTTTATAATCTCTTATTCTTTCAAAATGCTGTTAGTTAATTAGAATTGCAATGGACATTTTTAACACGTATACTATTCCTTTTTATAGTTACAATGTATGGCACGATCCTCCCTTCCTTAGAAATAAATCCATGAGATGTTGGAAGTAAAAAATATGTAAGTTTTTATAGCAAGTTTCTTAATTTCCCCAAATCTCAGTCCAGTTTATTCTTTTGGGCCAGAGCTCCTCAAGGCATTCTGGTAGCTTTGAATTGGCTAGAGTTGGTCCCAGGTGTGCCCAGGTAGCTGTTCCAAAGGTCTCAGGGTAGTGGGTAAGCTGGGGGACTGTGGCCAGTGGCCTCCAGCTTGGAGAAGCCTTGCCAGTTACCCTAATGTGCCTCTAAACAATAACATGTATTATTTTCTATATGTGCCATGACCTGGAGAAGGCTGTGAAGCGCTATCATCCTCAGCAGGGTCTCAGATAACATAAAAAAGGCAAGTAAACACAATTCTCCAGCAAAAACTTCTAGCATACCCTGATATGAAACTTAAAACGCACTGAAAGTTATGGTTATAGTTAATCTTCACAGTTAAAGGTAGATGTCTATTTTTATTATTATTAACAGGTTGGAACTGCAACTGACCTTGTGTGCTGAATTGAAATATATAACTTAAGAAAATAATAATTCAGAACATTCAGATGTGTGTATATGTTGATATAAAACTGTGTAGATTAGGGGTCCCCAACTTCCGGGCCACAGACAGGTACCAGTCAGGGTCTGTTAGGAAGCAGGCTGCACAGCAGGAGATGAGCTTGAATGTAATGGGCTTGAATCATCCTGAAACCATCCCCACCTCGCCCCGGCCCACCGCCCGCCCCCCCACCCTCCGTCCATGGAAAAATCGTCTTCCACGAAACCGATCCCTGATGCCAAAAAGGTTCGGGACTGCTGGTCTAGACCAAGGACACCAACAAGCAACCTGTCATTCACATTGTTTGCTAATGAATTTAAAGTTCATGCTGACTTGCAGACTAGAAACAAATTTTTGCAAAATATATAAACACCATGTTTACTATACAGCAACTGCTCAGAGACAGTGTAACAGCAATGGGATTGGACTGAGAGAGGTGTGTGACTGCCATTGATCCACTGTCTCCTGCCGGAGTGATTTCTCTTCTGCCTTAGTTTCCTCATATTTAAAATGAGGATAATACTTGCATCCACTTCATAAGGTTGTTATGAGGAATTAGGTGAATTAAAATACCATGCACTTAGAAGAGCACCTGAGTCATAGTGATAGGGAAAGATTGCTGTTATAACTGTGTGTTCTTTCAACTTGAGACTGATAAAAACTATTTTCTCCATAAGGAAGGCTGTTAGGAAACACATTCGATAAACACCCTTCTTTTCCCCTCAGACCTTACCTGTACCATGAGTTCTTCGTATGAGTAGGTCCCGCCACTGAAATTGGAGCTGTGAGCTGCGTGAGCACAAACACGGGATCTGTCTCATTCCCCTCTGTATCCCCCAGCGCAGGGAATTCCCAAAATGTGAGAATTAGTGAATGGCCAGCAAGAGACATTTGAAATGTGGGGTCATAACTAGTGACCGTTTTTCCGCCTGCATGCCAGCTCTACACTAGAATCAATTTCTCTTTAATGCTGAAATTCTAGCAAAAGGGATGAAAACTAATTTTCCACATCAAATTGATTTAAACCCTGTATAATTTTTTGCTGTTTTTAAGAGAAGGAAAATCACTTTTAGTAGACAGATTAGCAGCTAATCCCTAGGTAATTGCTACCTTGTTTTAGGGGAGCACGCTAACCACAGCCTTGCGGCTTAACGCACAGTTGTACCTTACAGATGGGTTTTTGCATCTTTGCCCTCAGGACAGCGAACAGTGGGACCTTTCAAGCTGATGGACAGAGTTGCTGTTCCATTTTACTAAGGCATAAGAAACAAGAGTCCTTCATATTGCTACACAATAATATGGTTTTATTTTGAGCTCAGAGAGTGGCCTGAGCTAATTATGTATTTCCTAATTTACAAAATGCACATAGGTAGCGTTAAGCAGGAAAAAAATGAACCCAAATCGCTGTCCCCAGCTGATGTTTCTCTCATGTGCTCTTGTTCTATATACCAGCTCACTTCTTGATAATACTGAGACAGGCTCAGATCTCAGACTCAGAAGTATTTTCAGCACCCTCTTTCCCCGGTCCTGTTCTCCTCGTGTGCTGGGTCTCAGCGGGTAGCACAGCAGACATGCTTCCTGGGAGCCTGAGTTCCATCTTAATTTCTCTCTCTTCCTCACCTCCTACATGCAGTGAGGGAGCTGAGCCCAAACTACCTACTAACTAGATTTTGAATCCATGCACTTTACTTTGCTTCTTCCTGTGATTCCATGGTCTTTCCCCAATTATACCATTTAGATTGCCACAGGCCTCCCTATCTTCTGTCTCACTTTGCTTCAATCCATTCTCCACACTGCAGGTCTAGCATTCAAAACATTATAATACATTTCCCTTGCCCTTGGATTTAAACTACTAATTTATCTCATCATGTATCGACCTTGTCCCTCCCACTTCTGCTCATCCCCAACGCCGTACTCCAGTCATTCGGAAATGCTCCCAGCTCCTTGGGTGTCCCATGTTCTCCTTGTACCCTGGGTCTTCCCACATGTGGTTCCCAAGAGACACTTTCCCCTTCCTTATTGACTAGCTCCTGCTTATTTTTGCCCCTGAACTTGGACATCTTCTGGAAATTCTCCACTGACAAGCTCTCCCCTAAAGTATTCCTTGGGGCAGCCAGGACTTCTCAGAGCACAGCCAGCATTCTGTGTTATGTTTTCTTCGCTGATTATCTCTCTTACCATTTTGAGAGTTGAGAGACCCTGATTATTCCCATTCATTCTTTGTATGTGCTGTATTTAACAAGGTGACTTGGACATTGCAGAGCTCAGTAAACATCTGTAGAATGAACGAATTCTGTGAGTGGCACTGAGGAGAGACACCCCTGGCAACGGCAGAAACGTGAGATGAAAGAAAATAAATTTTTATTTTGATTTCGAGGCTGTTTTGCTTTTGGTATGAGCATAAGTAGACCTACTTTCTGAAGTTTTAAAGATATAATATTCAAAGTATGCCAAATCACCTTTGATGAAATATTTAAAGCACTGTGGGATTTGACATCACTACTAAAAAGCTGAAAATCCTGGACCAATTTGCAACATGAATGCATGATTCCCTGTCATCTTTCTTATCATCTGTGCCCTGTGATTCTGTCTCTAAGAGCCAAAATGAATCCGAGGCTTCCGAATCTACAGTGAAGAAAACAGAGCTTGTCGACCTCTCTAGTTTTAAAAAATTGCTATGCTTTTTTGGGGGTAGCACCTTTTTAAAGGAGACCGTAATGATTGTCAGGAAGAAAATGGGCATTAGTAACTGAGCGCCGTGGTTGTGAAGAGAACTCTATTTAATCAGCTTCCACCCTAACCGGGTGGGACGTGTGCAGATCCCGTGAGGGGACTCCAAAAAGGGTCCCTTGTGCTTCCAACAAGTCAGACGTGCGCTACAAGGTAAACTTTTGTCAATACCTGGTACTCTGGAAGCCTCGTTTGACTAATTTTTTAGGAAAACTGTAGTGGCTAACCTCTGTCTCGTACAGGGCCTCAGTGAGCACTACTATATATATATGCATGTGTATCATGAGTACGAGACTTGTAAGTGCTATGTGCTCTAGAAGTGAAACAGAAAAATCACCATCTTCACTGTGCTCACATTCGAGCAAGAAGAGGCAAGAAACATGTAGAAGTTATAAGGAGACAAGTGTTTTGAAGAACAATAAAGCAGGGGCGTGTTGGAGGGGTAGTCGGAAAATCCCTGATGAAATTAAAGGCAATAAAGAAACATGCCAGGCACAGGGTTGGGGAGAAGAAGGGGAGACCCTGGGCAGAGAGAAAAGTGCACAAGCTCTGAGGCAGGAGCTTGCCTGGACTCCTGGCGAAGCATCAGGGGGCTAGTGTAGCTGGGGGAGGGCGGGGACAGTGAGTCTGGAGATGGTGGAAGCTGCAACACGGGGCCAGGTTGAAGGGCGTTGTAACTGAGGCTAATTTAATCACTAAACGTTGTACTTACATGAAAAGAAGACATTTTATTTTTCTCTAGTAGTATACCTTTACAAAAAATCAAGCTCTGACCCATATTTCTAAGTATACTGTTGAGTTACTACCTCTGCCCACCTTGATTTTGAACCTTACTGGTTTCAGCGGCTGGCCTAGTAAACGTTTCACCCTATTGGCCCACCTATGCCATCTAGTGGTGAATGCTTGAAATTACCAGATTTTCTGACCACACAGTCAACCGTGGGGGAGGGGCATTGCCCAGAGGAGTGCTTTCAGAATCACAATAGGTGTGAAAAGTTTTCTGAAACCACTACTGGGAAATAAGTCTGTGGTGCAAATTGCTTCTTTATTGGTTTATGTCAAGACTAAATAAAATCTTATAGCAAGAAGTTTTATGAAACTTATTTCATTTTTCATCAACGGAACCAAGGAAAATTTGAGTTTGAACACTGAAAACCCGAAGTACAATTGAAGTGAACGTGAAAGATTACAAATGAAGAGATTATGAGGAAGGTGTTGAACAGAAGTTTAGATGTATACATGAAAAAAATAATTTAGTGTAATAGTAACATTAGGTTAATGATTGCTATGTCTTTTAAAATAGGCTAGTTTTACATAGAATTCAATGATATATTAGACTATGTATGATGTATTTTGTTTTAACATGTAGTCTAATTTTTCCTTTTGTTCATATTCTATAGTAGTTTTGGCTGACTTTTACAGAAAACATAATTATTTATTACAGTGTTTTCCAACACTGTGGCTATAAAGATTTAAATTTACATTAGTTAAGGTTAAATGAAATTTGAAATTCAGTTCTCAGTCCTCCTCGCTGCCTTTCAAGTCCTCGATGACCACATTTGGCTCACAGCTACCATCCTGGACAGTGAAAGCACATTTCCATCGCTGTAGGAAGTCCCTTCAGAAAGTGCCAGTCTACTACTGTCTTGTCTCTTGAGTAAGAGTGAGTTACTTAACACATGTGTTTTGTTCACCTACTATGTGTTAGACACCATCCAAGTTCATTATAGCAGATTAAAAAGAAAGCATGATTAGTCTCCTAAACAGCAAAATTTAGGATTTGGAGAGTTTCACACACATAACCAAAACATTTAACCAAATATTCTCAATCCGTTGTGAAAAGATCCATAATACTTGTATGTTCAGTGACTAAGGTATAAAGGGAGGCTTCCCAGAGAATATTACCATGTAAGATGTGTTTTAAAGATAAATAGGAATTTAAAACAAAACAAATAAAAAAATTAAAAAAAAGAAAAGCCGAGAGAATTTTAAGTAGAGGATACAGCTCTTGCAAAGTCAGGGAAGTGTGAATTGGTGTGGAATGTTTGGACGATGACAGTCCATTCTGTGAGGCTGATGCACAGGAGAATAAATCTGAACTGTAACTGGAATGTTAGTTTAGGTCTCACTAGAGGCCCTTTTTCATCACACTGAGCCTAGTTATCCTTGTCGGGCAGGACTGGAGAGCCATGGAAAGGATTTAAGTAGCAAGTTATGGGGTTAATCTTCATTTTAGAGAGTATTCTGTTGAGGTGGCATGAAAATTCGGTTAAAGGGGGAAGATGCTGGACAATTGTATCACTTTATGTCCTGCTCTTCAGCTCAGAAGGCAGACATCATCCTTGTCCCCTTCGGTCCTCATTCCCACATCACTTAGTCTGCCTCCTAAATTGACCTCATGTCCACCTACTGCTTTTCCTCCTTAGTATAATCACCCTCCCAAGGGCCATCATCATTTCTGGACAAAAGCACTGTCTTGGCCTCCTCAGTGGTCTTACCCTACCAACTGCTCTCGCATCTCTTTTACCCACAGCAGGCAAACATCTTAAAATTAAAAATCAACTCTTGCTAATCGCTGTTAGGTGGCTGCTTATGGGGCCTCCTGGTGCTAATTTTGGCCTGTTTCTCCATCCCGTTCATTATTCCATACTCCTTATTCTTTTCCCTCTGGCTCCACTGGCCTGGGTTCACCAAGCTCTTCTCTCCTTCCAGGCCTTTGCAAATCCTGTTACCTCCTCCTGGAGTGCTTAGTGCACCTCACACAGCCGGTCTCAATTAAGCATCACTTCCTCCAGGAAGCCTTCTTTGGTTCTTCAGCTTTGATATTGAAGCAGCAGGCTATACTGTTTGCAGTGTTTATCATCATTGTATTCAAGTAATGGTGTGTTTGTTTGATCTCTGCCTCCTCCTAATAACCGAAAGTTCCATGAGGCAGAAAATGCTTCTTTCAGACACCGTTGGTCCTCCCTGGAACACAGCTCGTGGTAGGCAAATGCTCAATGAACCAATGAAGTTGTTCCCCTAATTCAAATGGGACAGCATGACTGCCAGGGGAAGCAGTGGGAGCAGAGTCCTGGTTGGTTAAGAGGAAAAGCAGGGTGAGAAGATGAAAAATCTGATGGTTTTAGCTATGGATACAAGATTGGAGTTGTCATTAACAGCATGAGGAAATACAAGCAGAGGAAATGAGCAGCATTACGGAGGAAAACGGTGGGTGTTAAAGTGTGTGTAGATTGAGATTTCTTCATAGTAGCCCGTGAAAATTGCCGCTCAGCAGTTGGCTATGCCAGTCCAGAGCCCAGCAAAGACATCTGAACCAAAGAAACACATAGGTGTCACCACTACGTAACTTGAGGTAGGACATATATCAAGGCTTCACTGCAAGTGAACCGATCACATGCTAATTGTAGCTGGAACATTCATGAGCTGTTTCTCTTTCCTGCTATTTCCCCATTACTGGCATTAACCTGGACACCACCTAGCGTCATAGCAGTGCCTTCGCCCACCACTGTCTCATCTCTGGGTTTTGCCTTTTCTTCCTGACACTGTCCCCCTTCTCTCAGGAGACACTTTCCAGGGACTCCATGGCCACCTGACAGGAGAGTGGATGGGGCAGCAAGGCCAGAAGCACTTGGCTCTTCATGGGCTGAGCAACAGTCACAACAGGGGAAATGGCTCCCCGCATGCTAACCTTGGTGGACAGTGTGGGAGTGGGTGGCTGCTGACCCTTGGCTGGTGATGGCTGCTGCATGGCTTAATTTATCTCTCTGCGCTTCTGCCTTTGTAATGTTGGAGGACAGAGTTCTGCAGAGGCTGTCTCCACCCTCACTTGAGTTTTACCTTTTCTTGTAATGGATTTTATTTTGTGATTTTATAGTTTTGATTTATAATGGCTCTGTTTCTATTTGGCACCACCTCTCCCAGGCCAGACTTAGTGGCAGATCCAGCCCTTAGGTCCCAGGAAGGGGGCTTGCCAACCTCAGTCCCTCTGCCCCTGCAACAGCCCAGGGGGTGACGGGGCAGAGGGCATGGCTTGGCTCCTGACACGGAAGGCGTGGGGCTCCTTGGCAAGGTGACAGTTTTTTCTCTGCATCCAACATGTAATAATAAAAAAAATGTTTGGAACCCAAAGAAAAAAATTAATTCACCTCTCCGTGCCTGTTTTCCTTCTGGTAAACAGGTAGTCTCTACCTCATAAGGTCATTGGGGAAGAGTAGATGAATCCAGGCAGGGGAGACTCTTAATAAAGGCTCCAGAATATTACTATTATTTTTAACCTAGAAAAAATGTATATGTACATATATAATTTATTTTTATTGAGGTAAAAATTGACTTATTAATATGTTTGAAATTAAGGAAAACATTTAACAACAAAAAAAAGTAAGAGGTGGATCATTCTGTGAAAATGTGGTACATGAGGAATGGCCCACGTGCTCGGTGGAGGCCTGAGAGGGGACAGCTTTCAGAAACCATTAAGGAAGTATTTCCAAGGAGGAGGGAGAAGTCACAGTATGAAGTGCTTCAGTGAGTCATGACTAACACGAATGCATCAGGTCAGGAGATCCTTGGTGGGGTGAAGAGAAGACATTGTTTGAAAATGGGGTTGGTGAAAGTTGTATCGGATGGTAAATGATCCACCAAGCAAAGATTCCATAAGTTGGAAACAAGTGCCTATGTGTTTTAATGAGAATCTAGTTTGGAAAAAAAAAAATATATATATATATATTAACTCAGTGTGAGGGAGATTATCTTGAACAACTCAAGGTAGCACAAAAGATATGCAGGAAGTCGAAAGAAAAGCTACTGAGGAGTCAGGATTCTGGAATCCAGTCCTGTGGACCCTCCGGCGCCTGTCACTTTAGACAAGCCTCTTCCCTTGGGGCCCTGGTGTGCTCATCTGGTAAGAATAAGGAGATGGCATATGTGATCTTTAATGTCCCTTTCAGTTCCCAAATGCCCACATGTTTAAACCATTCATCTTATCTTAGGTAATTATAAAGGAAATATTATTTCAATATTGTAATGTATGAAATTACAGTCTTCTCCTACTAATAACTGTAATGTATCCTAATGAGTTCATGAATTTTGACGTAGAATTAGTATCAGTAGAATTATGATTAGCATGGATTAAGTAATATAGTATCTACAAAGGAAGAAATTTCTCCCAGCAAGTCACACTCGTGTGTATATTAGGTACTTACTATTTTAGGTCTTTATTTATTTATTAAACACATTTATATAGCCATATAGTAATATGTTCACTTATTCAATTTTGGGCAACTTCTATGTACCAGATGCACCCATAGGTGTGAGATACAGAGAGGGGCAGACAAGACCCCAGGCTTGGGACGAAGGCATACCCTGGAACACGCACGTGGCAGCCCATGTGAAAAGCACCACAGTACGTGTGTCTAGAGAAGGGACTGAAGTGCTCTCTCACCTGGGAGACAGGTGTCAGGCTAACACAGTGGAGGCACAGCTTGTTCTTTTATGAACTCTTTGGCTTTCCATTAAAATATTTCTGGTGTACATCTGTTATTGTTGATATTCCCTTTAAGTTTCTTTCCTCAGTAATTTTATTAAGCTTTTGAAAATAATAAGGCCAAAAGATCAAATCAGTTTGTCTTTATTTTTTTAATTTTGAAATAATATTTTATTGATTGTACTATTACAGTTGTCTCAATATTTCCCCCTTTGCTTCACCCCACCCAGCACTCCCCACTCCCTCAGGCCACCCCACCCCATTGTTCATGTCAATGGGTCATGCATACAGGTTCTTTGGCTGCTCCATTTCCTATATTGTACTTTACATCCCCATGGCTATTCCGTAACTACCTATGTGTACTTCTTAATCCCCTCACCTCTCATCCATTGTCCCCTACACCCCCCTCCCATCTGACAACCATCAAAACACTCTTGGTATCCACAGTTCTGTCTGTTTTCCTTGTTTGCCTAGTTTGTTTTTTAGATTCAATTGTTGATGGTATATATTTATTGCCATTTTATTGTTC
>VMDR010024902.1:0-14787 GCA_007922815.1 Macrotus californicus | reverse complement strand
ACATATATACTTATTCATATTCCCCCATCCTCTCCAACAATTGCTATACAAACATTACACAGGATTTTTCTTTTCCTCTTTAGAGAGAAAGCATGTGTTTACTTTCACTCTTTACTTTCTAAAATTAGCAGTATATTGTGGACATTATTTCCTATCAAAAAATGGAGAATTTCCTCATTCTTTTCTACAACTGAGAGTATTACACTTTACAGACATTTTATTCAACCAGTTCCTTATTGTTAGAAATTTGATTGATTCCATTCTTTTATTACTACAAATAATGTCACAATGCATAACTTTGTTTTGTATTTTTCCTGTCTAACTTTGGGATAAATTCCTAAAACTGGGATTGCTGGGTGAAAAGCGGGAAATGCACATGTAATTTTGCTAGCTGCTGCAAAATTCCTTTTGATGGGGCTATACCGCTGTGAATTCCTTTCATTGGTGTTTGGTCTTCCTCAGCCTCATTGTCAGAACACGCTGATGAGCTTCTGAACTTTTCTTGTAGCAGATCTGGTGACAGTGGTATGTCACTACACTTTCAATTTATATTTCTATTACCATGAATGAAATTGAGCATCTTTTCATGTTTACACATCATTTCACTTTTTCCTTTTGTGAGCTGGTTATTTCATTCTTTTTCTTTTCTCTTTTCCTTCCCTTCTAGATTTTTAGGTCTTTGTATATTAGCCCTTTATCTGTAATATAAGTTGCAAATATTTTCTCCTAGTTTGCCACCTTTTAACTTAATTTTTTTTAAAAAGTGTAGTCTATTTATTAATCTCATCTCTTAATGTGTTTAGTTTTAAAATCAGAAGTAGGAAGATTTTCCCCTGCTCCCAGGGTATGCTTTCTTTATTCTAACACAACTATGGCTTCATTTTTCACATTTAGATCTTTGATGTATTTGGGACTTTTTTTGTATACAATATTAAAAAAGGATCAATTTTATTTCACAACAAAATAATTTTTTAAAATACAAAATTTAACTCCTAAATTATGAAGGCAGAATATTACTTCGACTATTTTGACTTTCATGTCTATTTTTCCTTAGGAACATTCTTCCAGAACAAATTTGCAGTACTGAAGAAGATAATGATTCAACACTGGAATATCTTCATCTTGAAAACAATTATATTAAAACAAGAGAAATATCACCTTATGCATTTTCATGCATAAGATCATATTCAAGTATCATTCTGAAGCCACAGAATATCAAGTAATTCTACATTTTCCTTTGTCATTTATAAACTGTATTTATATATTTGTTGCAGTAGTATTTATCATCATGAGCAATATCATGTTATACTAAGTATCATTATGCTAGTCTACCTGATTAACCTAGAGATGAACAACGAAAAATGTATCTAGACAGTTTAATCTTCTAGCACTTTTAGCTAAGTTTTCAGTTTCATACTCCAGAAAGAAGCCATCTCACTGCAGTTTTTCACGTGGGAAAGGATGCTAAACACTGCTGGACAAGAGTGAAAGAATCTGGAACAAAATAAGCATGTCCTTTACAACTGACCTGTGAGTACTGCTGGGACCCCTTGAGTGCGTTTAAAAATCATGCGTGCTCTGGTTCCAGATCAAGAAATGAATGGCAGAAAAAAATTATTTGAAGAATTTATGAAGAATTGTTTATTATTCTAAAGTTAAAACAATAATTTACTACTTTTCTTTAAGATCCTATGCTACAATTATTGGTATAAATACACATCAATATTGAGTTAGCTTTAGTTCCTTCTATTAATTACATGTGTGAAATTAAAATACTATTGAATGTTAATTTCCTGGTTTTGCAAATTGTACTATGGGGTATTTATGAGATTTTTAATATAGGGGAAGCTTGGAGAAGGGTACATGTGAGTTCTGTATTATTTTGAAAATTTTCTTTAAGTATAAAAAGAGTAGCAGTATATTTAGATCACCCTCATTATTCTTTACTCAAGATCAAAAGGCTTTATGGAAAGCAGTGGAGTTTGCTTAAAGTAAGTTAATTATCCTTGACTATCTCCTGGCAAATGTAAACCCACTGCATGAGCTTTAGAAAATTTTTGCTCCATTGGTCATTTTTAGCACTTATCTTCTTGGCCCTGGTTTGCTCAAGTGTATATATTCTTTTACTCAGCGCAATAAAACTATTAATATTTACTACATACTGGACACTACCACAAGTATGCATTAGAATTTTCATTACATAATGATCTTTTATCTGTATTTCAAAAATAATTTATAATAGACACATAGAGAAACTGTGTTGACTTCTCCTGTTACTATCAGTTTTGTGTCTTGAAAAACACCAGACGGGGAACTTAAGCCCCAGTCTTGGAACCTTTGGGAAGGTTATGCTAAGCTTTTGAACTTCAGTTATTTAATTTTTTAATAGTTTGCTCACCACCCCTGGAACCTTCCAGCCTCACTTCACAGGGCTGCTATGAGAACCACAGAAGGAAGGGCATCTGGGAAATGTAGTAGGCATGAGTGTACTTATTTCTACCAACTTTCATATAAAATTGAAAGTAACTAGCTCTCAAACTTGATTATTATGGATAAGACTATTTTGAGAAGCACTAAAGACATGTGCAGCCTGGAATCATAAGGAAATAATTACACCAGGAATCAGGATACCTGAGTGGCCACCGTGGTCAACCCGGTCAACTTGTGAAGGTTTAATTAACCCATTTGAGCGTGTCATTTCTAAGACCTTATTTCTAAGCCCCCTCTCTTAATATCTAGGATTTGGAAGTTACAACATAAAGAAAAAATAATAATATAAGGAAGACTGTTAGAATCAAGAATCAAAGCTTAAACCAGATGGTTAAAAACAGAAAAAGAAACTTTTGGAAAAGTTGAGATTCATAACAATTTTCAGAATGTAGGAGCATCAATTAACTTAAATTGGCCAAGGTGAATATACAAGGTAGAAATAAGAAGATATGGTTATCCATTCATTTAACAAGAAACCTTGTGCAATGGTTCTTGCTGTGTGAATATAAATACATAAACTTAAATGACTTAAAACAATTATTTTCAACTGTTCTGCTGCAAGAATTTTGAAAACATGCAATAAGTGACTAGTCAAGGGCACTGACCTCCTCTCCCTTACACTGTGAAATTAAAACAATGACAACAGCCAACACAACCATAGTCATCCTATATGAATGAATCAAAATTATACCTATTTTTGTCAGATCAGCAAAAAATATTTTTTTGGTGTGCTGCAGAATTTTAGTAATTATTGTTTTCCATGAGATGGAAAAGGTTGAAAATTGCTGGTTTAGGGCAATCTAAGCAGTAAACAAAATCTGTTAGAGGGGACTCAAAATGAATAAAGTGACTCAACACAATTAGCATCCTGGGACAACCCACACGGATACTGAACCATTCCTGTATTCATTTTTAATTCTGACTTTAATCAGCTGGATTCCAGAGACAGGGATGAGCAGATTAGATGAGGTCTCTGCTGTCGGGGAGCGCAAAGAGTGGTAGGGGCAATAAGCAGGAAATCAAATAGACAATCAAATCAACAGGCAGGTATAATGAAGTCAGTAGAAGGTGGCAAAGCAATGAACCACACAGAGGTCCCGAGCGCCTTCTTCCCATGGGGACCCCCAGTTCCCCAGGCTCAAGAGTGTCCAGTTTTGATGAATTCCAGGAAGACCCAGCCATTCCTAGCAACCTTGAAGAGACACCAGGCCCAGGAGCACACTGAGATGCTACTGGGCGCTCGGGGACACCCTGTTAGAAGCAGAAGGCTGAAAATCAGAACGACTGACGGAAGCTTTGTTCTTAAATTGGAAGACGCTGTTATTCCAACTGATTTTATAATTTAAAGTACAAAATGTCTAGCATTGAACTTTTTCAGTCTTGAAATTTCATTATGCTCCCATTAAAAAAAAGCGATAGCGATGGCAGTGGTCAGTGTGGCTCAGATGGTAAGAGCATCGTCCTGTAGCCTGAACGTCAAGCGTTCGAGCCCTGCTCAGGGCACGTGCCTGGCTGCAGGTTCAGTCCTCGGCTGGGGCGCATGCGAGAGGCACCAGATCGATGTTTCTCTCTCATGTTGATGTTTTTCTTCCCTCTTTCTCTCCCCTCCCCCCTCCCTAATACCAGTGAGCATGTCCTCGGGTGAGGACAAAAAAAAAGCGATATTCTTAAAGCAACCATTTTTCAAAATACAATGTTAAAAACAAAGAGAGGCCCCGTTGGCTTTAAAAATATACTACAATTACTAACACATGTGCATACAAAGGAAGTCCTGGTCTAGCCGTGGTGTGAAAATATTAATGGTGTCAACTTTGCACATATGTACAAGGAATACTAACTATATTTTTAATTTTGAGATTTGGCTAATTGTAGATAAAACTGTTTCAAAAAGCACCAAAGATTATGTTATGGTGAAAGGACATGAATAGCGTAGAATCATAAGGTAATAAATTTAACTATATCTGGGTGCCCATCTTGGTCCCTGATGATCAGTTAGGCAGTCATTTTACTTTTGTGGGGTTCACATAATTCAATTATAAAGTGCTATGTTTGGAACAGATCAGTGGTTTTTAAGCATGACTCAGCAGGGGTTGATGAGCTCTGGAGTGGAAGTGTCCCTAAGGACTCGCCCTTTGAACAGAGTAGTCTTTGCTTCCATCAGAAAGGGCTAGCTGTCGCTGCTCCTCCTTTTTTCCTTGAAACAAATGGAAAAGGTACCATCTACATCACACATCAAGTTTAAAGATTCACAAAGAACATGTAACCTAAGCCCCTGGTCCTTCCCTCACCCTCTGCCCAGCAATCAGGCCTTGACCTGAGCAAATGCTTCTCAGGTGCTCTGGTTACAGCTACCTGGATGCAGCCAAACTGTGTGTCTGAGCAAGAAAGTTTAGTTGGTGTGTCTGTTCCTTTAGAGTTCTAGCACCACAGAGTGGGATCAGCCCTGAGCAGTTCTGCAATAACCAAAGATTGCCGACCTTTGACCGGAAAACCCCTGAAAGACAGTCAGCCGCATGCAGCTCTGCAGGGTGGCTCCAACATGGCATGGGGCTACAGGGCACACAGATAAGGCTCAAACACCCTTCATCCCTGCCTGCCTCATGACTCACCATGGGGCAGATAGGTTAGGACCCTGGAGCAAGGGTGGGCATGTGGGTACAATGGAACAACAGAAAGAACATAGCTGAGTCTGGCCTTAACCAATACCTTCTGATTGAAGTCCACAGTGAAAAGTCTGGATGCCTGAGAATGGGCATGGTATACCTCTGAATCTGACGGGACAAGGCACCAGGGGGAGCAGGTGCTGCCAACAGGGTGAGGAAGATACAATAATCTCTCCTTCGGCCTCCATTGTCAAATGACTCCACCATGACTTTAAGAGCTAAAGTTAATTATTTCTTAAGAAAACTGATTTTGATTGATGATCCAAGATGGCAGTGGAGTTGGTAGATGTTATACTCACCTCCTCCCAGGACCAAACTGGAATCAGAACTAAAATGTAGGACCTGACTATAATCAACCTGACCATAACAACTGAAGACTAGCTGACAGAAATCTTATACCCAGGGATTAGAGAGGAAGCCACAGTGAGAACGGTATAAAGGGTGGAGACATGTGAAGGGTTGGCCCTGCACCTTTGTATGGTGGTTGAGAATCCAGAGGGATATCTCAGCTAGAAAGGTCCTCCCTTAGGAGTGAGACCATTATGCTGGGCTCCCCAGACCAGAGCACCAGAGCCAGGAGGAGTCACCCACATAGCATCTGGCTGTGGAAATCAGCAGGGATTTTGTCTGCCAGAGAGAGACAGTAATCTGCTAGAAACCTATGTGCCCTCTTAAAAGGCCAATGCAAAAGATTTCATTCACAGCCACTCAGCCTGGGCTCTTGTGGAGGGAGAGCGGCTTGCAGTGAACTAGAGTTGTATGAGGAGAGACTGGGTTGTGTGGCTCCGGAGAGAGAGATGAAGAAACAACCACCAGGTTTCCTGTACTGAGTCCTCTCCTGCACCGCCAAGAGAGTACTCCCCTCCACAGAGCATGAACCTGAGGGAATAAAAGCGTCCCAACTTTCTAATTCCCTCTCACCTTGCCCTGCAGAGCTCACACCCTGTGGTGGACTCAGTTGCCTGGACCCATTGGGTAGTGGTCCAGACAAATTCAGGGAGAGTCAGAGACTGAGTGGTGGGCTCAGAGGCCAGGGTCACTCGCCCCACCTTCCTGTGAGGTTGGCAGGCACTGCCGCTCAAAGGGAGATCTACTCTCCATACAATCCTGACTCCCAGCAGCTCGGCCCTACTGAACTAGAGTTCTTGAGGTCCAGCCAGAGAAGGGGACAGATTGAGTTGTGTGGTTCTTGAGTAGGATTCATTTTTCCCTTGCAAGCCCAACTGGTCCAGAGCCCTGCCTTCATGGCTAAATCTTATTCTGTTTGAGCCTGATAAATGCAGCTGGACTCCCCCCGATGACTCTCTGAAACTCCCTCCACAAAGGTCTGTGGGCACTCTGTAGGTACCCAGCAGGTGGAAGCCGGCCTTGGTGTATCCTGGGACTTTTGCTGACCTGCCTTAGACTCAGCACTGCCACTAAGTATGAATCTGCATCAATCTGGGGAATACCACTTACCTGAACCTGGTGACTCACTAAGAATCTACTTCATGCAACTCATGTACCATCAGAGGCTTCCAGTGACTGAGCCTAACATGCAGCCGTCAGGTAAAAACAAGCAGAGGTGATCTCAGGGATCACTGGGCCTTTTGCTGACCCGGTCCTGGGTTCAGTGCTGGTGGAAGCCCACCTTGGTGTGCAGCTTGGCTGTTCCAACACAAACCCAGACCCAGCAGAGGCAGCCACAAACTGTAGACCACTTGGTAGCTCCAAACAGGTCGCCCAGAACCAGTCAAAGGCAGTATCTGACATTGATCTGCACTGGAGTCCCTCACAAGGGTTCCTAGAACCAATACGCTCAGTGGCAGGCTTCAGGTAACATCAGAACAGGACCCAATTAGCTCCACAGGAAGATCTCATCAGATACCACACCCGGCTAAGCCAAATTCTGCTTCTTGTGGTCAGTACCCATACAAGGAGCTCACATACTGTAGTCAAAATCAAGCCTCAAGTCAGCAAGCCTGAGGGTCAACCCCATGCATACAGAGGCCAACAGCAATCAAATCTCATCTATAGCCCTGGTCAAGTGTTTCAGCTCGTTGGAGCATCAACACGTACACCAAAAGGTTGAGGATTTGATCCCAAGTCAGGGCACATACCTAGGTTGCGGGTTTAATCCCCAGTTGGGGCACATACAGGAGGCAATTTATTGATGTTTCTCTCCCACGTGGATGTTCATCCCTCTTTCTCCCTCTCTTCCTATCTAAAATCAATAAACATATCCTCAGGTGAGGATTAAAAAAAAAGACAACTATAACAGGAAGGCTCACATTACCCACACAAAAGACATTCCTGCAGCACCCAGGTCAGGTGGAAAGGGAGACAGCACCAATAGGTCCCAAGGACACCTACTACATTAGGCCACCTTACCAAGACTGTGAGACACAGCAGATCACCTAATTCATAGAAACAACCATAGATAGGCAGCCAAAATAAAGACACAAAGAAACATGCACCAAATGAAAGAAAAGGAGAAATCCCCAGAAAAAGAACTAAATATAATAAAGATGGGCAATCTACCAGATACAGAGTTCAAAAGCATGGTTGTAAGGATGCTCAAGGAACATAGAACTTCAACAGCATAAAATAAGGACACAAAAACCATAAAAAAAGCAGTCAGAAACAAAGAATACAATATTGGAAATGAAGAATACACTAGAAGAAATCAACAGCAGGTTAGATGAAATAGAACTGAATCACCTAGTCAGAGCAGCAAAAGGAAAAAATAATTTTAAAAAATGAGGAGAGATTTAGGGAACATTGGGACACCATGAAACATTAACAACATCCACCAGAGGAGAAGAGAGAGGGCCAGGGATTAAGAACCTATTTAAAGAAATAATGACTAAAAATTTAACTAACCTGGTGAAGCAAAATGACACCCAAGTCTAGAAAGCACAGAGAGTCCCAAACAAGATGAACCCAAAGAGGCCCACACCAAAACACAACATAATTAAAATGGCAAGGTTCAAGACAAGGAGAGAATCTTAAAAGCTCCAAGTGATAAGGAGTTAGTTATTTACAAGGGAGCTCCCATTAGACGGTCAGCTGATTTCTCCACAGAAACATTTCAAGCCAGAAGAAATTGGCATGAAACATTCAAACGTTAAAAGCAAGGACCCACAAGCAAGACTACTCTACTCAACAAATGCTAACATATTGTAAGACAAGTAAAGGGCTTCCCAGACAAGAAAAATCTAAAGGAGCTCGTTACCACCAAATCTGTATAAAAAGAAATGTTAAAGGGACTTCTTTAACAATAAGAAAGAAAAAGAAAGAACATAGTTATAAAGAATAAAATGGCAATAAATAAGTACCTATCAATAAACACTTTAAATGTGAATGGCTGAAATCTCCACTCGAAAGACAAAGGGTGGGTGAGGGATAATAAAACAACTCATATGTATGCTGCCTATGAGACCCACTTCAGAATGAAACACACAGACTGAAGATAAAGGTATGAACAAAGTTACTTCATGCACATGGAAATTTTAAAAAGTTGCGCTAGCAACAACACTTGGAAAAAGTGGACTTTAAAATAAAGCCTATAGTAACAGACAAAGAAAGCCACTACCTAATGATAAAAGGAGCACTCCAACGAGAAGACATAACCCTAGTAAACATTTATATACCCAACACAGGAGCACCTAAACATGTACAGAAAGTACTGATGGACACACAGGAGAGACCAACAGTAACTGAGTCAGAGTGGAGGATCTGAACACCCCACTGACAACAATGGACCTTTCAGACAGAAAGTCAACAAGGATTAAGCAGCCCTAAATGACACATGAAACCAGAGTTTTAATGGGTATCTTCAGAGCTTTTTACCCCAAAGCAGCAGAATATATATCCTTTTAAAGTGCACATAAAACATTTTATAGGACAGACCACATATTAAGAAACAAAACAAGTCTCAATAAATATAAGATTGAAATTGTACCAAGCATCTTCTCTTAGCACATTGGTGTGAAACTAGAAATCAATTACAAGAAAAAAACTGAAATAAACTCAAACACATGAAGGTTAAATAACATGTTGCTACACAATGAGAACAAGGAAGAAATCAAAACATACCTGGACACAAATAAAAATGGGAACACAACAACCCAAATTCTATGGCCCACAGCGAAAGTAGTCCTAATAGGGAAATTCACAGGCCTATCTCAAGAAACCAGAAATATCTCAAATAAACAATCTAACCTTACACCTAAAGGAACTAAAAAAAGAAGAAGTAACAAAGCCCAAAGTGAGTAGGAGGAAATAATAAAGATAAGAGAGGAAATAAATGACATGGAGTCTACAATAAAATATAAAAGATTGAAACCAAGAGTTGATTCTTTGAAAAGATAAATGAGATCAACAAACCTTTAACCACATTCATCAAGAAAAAAAGAGAGAGGACCCAATAAATAAAATCAGAAATGAAAGAGAAGTAACAACTGACACCACAGAATTACAAAGCATTAAAGAAAATAATTACAAACAACTACATGCCCTTAAATTAGACCATCAGGCCCAAATGGATAAATTCCTAGAAATATACAATCTTCCAAACTAAATCAGGAAGAATCAGGAAACCTGATTAGACCAATTACAATTAATAAAATCAAAGCAATAATCAAAAACTCCCAGAAAACAAAAGACTGGACTGGATGGCTTCACAGGCAAATTTAATAAAACATGTAAGCAAGAATACACACCTATCCTTCTCAACCTATTCCAAAAAGAATTCAAGAGAAGGGAAGACTTGCAAGCTCTTTTTATAAAGACAGCATTATCCTAGTTCCACAACCAGGTAAAAACACTACAAAGAAATAAATTAAAGGCCGGTATTCTTGATGAACATATATAGGGAACCGATCCGCCCGGCAATGGCAAATGTAGCCCAGCCCTGTCTGAAAACAGAGAGGTGCGAGTCGGCACACAGGAAGCCAGACCCACAGATTGGCTTTCCGTGGAAACCAGGCCTGCATTGTACCTAGGCTGCCTTGAGGCTTGCTCTTGCTAAAACTCCCTCACCCTGAGTTGAAGCAGCAAACGTTTACTGCCTATCTTTAAAGTAACTTCCTAAAGTCTATGCTAATTCTCCCAAGGATGGAGTGTAACCAGATCAATCACTCTTATCGGTCCCTTGCATTTGCAACATTTTTTCCTTGTTAATCTGTAAGAAGTAATCAGTAACATCCTCTCCTTTGTTACCTGTAAAAATTAATCACCTAAAGCAAACCTGAGCATAATGAATGAGAACCTTCTTTGATGGATGCTATTAGAAAGCCAATAAGAGCCTGTCCAGGCAAGGGTCCAGGCACTCTCTCTCTCAGAGAGCAATTTTCTCGACAGGACTTATGCAGTCCGTGTGAATTTGTTCATCTCATCCGCAACACATGGACCCTGCGGGCCGGAATCCGCATCAAACATAGACGCAAACATCCTCAACAAAATATTAGCATACCAAATCTAGCAATTTATTAAAATGTCATACACTACGATCAAGTGGGATTTATTCCTGGGATGCAAGGTTAATATAATACCTGCAAATCAATTAACATGACAGATGATGTAAATAAAACGAAAGACAGAAATCATATGATTGTCTCAAAAGATGCAGAAAAAGCATGACAAATCCAGTACCCAAACTCATGGCAAAGTGGAAACAGAGGGAACATATAATAATATAATAATCTCAATATATAATAATAATATTATATATATACTAATATATATATAACTCAATATAATAAAGGCCATATGTGACAAACTGACAGTCAACATCAAACTCAACAGGGAAAAGCTGAAACATTTTCCTTGAGACCAGGAACAAGACAGGGACGTAAACTCTCACCACTCCATTCAGCACAGTCCTGGAAGTCACAGCCACAGCAATGAGGCAAGAAGAAAAAAAAAGCATCCAAATTGGAAAGTAAAACTGTCATTGTCTGCAGATGACATATTATATGTAGAGAGCCCTAAAGATTCCATCAAAAAATTACTAGAACTAATAAATTCAGAAAGTAACAGGATACAAAATAAATATCCAGAAATCAATTGCATTTTACACACCAATAATAAACTAGCAGAAAGGAAAATTAAGTAAACAATCTCATTTACAACTGCAATAAAACCAAGGAGGCAAAAGACCTGTTCTTGAAGCAAGAACATACAATGGGGTAAAGGCAGTCCATTCCATCAATCATGTTGGGGAAACTAGACAGATACATGCAAAAAAGTGAAACTGGACTACTTTAATATTTTTTTCTAATGTATCTCCTCAGGCAAGGACTTTAAGAAAAACAATCAACAAACGGGATTACATCAAAATAAAAAGTTCTTGCATAGCAAAGAAAACCATCAACAAAATGAAAAGACAATTCAATGAATTGGAGAACATAGTCACCAATGATACAACTGATAAACAATTAATATCCAAAATTTATAAAGAATTCTTACAACTCAACACCCAAAAACCAAACAATCCAACTAAAATATGAGCAAAGGACCTCAACAGACAGTTCTCCAAAGAGGACACACAGATGACCTATAGACATACAAAAGGATTCTCAATGTCACTAGTCATCGGAGACATGCAAATTGAAACCACAATGAAATATTACTTCACACCTGTCAGAATGGCCGTCATCAATACATCAACAAACAAGTATTGGCGAGGACGTGGAAAAGGGAGAACCCTTGTGCAGTGTTGGCTGGAATGCAGACTGGTGCAGCCACTGTGGAAAACAGTATGGAGTTTCCTTGAAAAACTTAAAGATAAAACTGCCTTATGACCCAGCAATTCAACTTCTGAGTACATATCCAAAAAAACCCAAGACATTAACTTGAAAGACGGTATGTACCCTACGTTCATTTGCAGCATTATTTACAACAGTGAAGATCTGGAACCAACCCAAGTGCCCATCAATAGATGAGTTGCTAAAAAAGCTGTGGTACATACATATATTCAATGGAATATCACTCGGCCATGAAAAGAATAACATTCATTTGCGACAGCATGGATGGACCTAGAAGGTATAACACTAAATGAAAATTAGTCAGAGAAAGACAAATATATTATTTCACTTACTTGTGGACTCTGAAGAACAATATAAATGAGCAAATAAAATAGAAACAGATACACAGGACAGACTGATGACTGCCAGAGGGAAGAGGGGGTTCAGGGACTAGGGGACGAAGGTGAAGGGATTGAGAAGTACAGATTCATAGTTACAAAACAGTCACAGGG
This sequence comes from Macrotus californicus, assembly GCA_007922815.1. Classification (NCBI taxonomy): domain Eukaryota; kingdom Metazoa; phylum Chordata; class Mammalia; order Chiroptera; family Phyllostomidae; genus Macrotus; species Macrotus californicus. The sequence goes on along the minus strand of VMDR010024902.1, from coordinate 2,394 downwards.
ATGTAAAGTACAGCACAGGAAATATAGTCAATAACACTGTAATAACTATGTATGGTACCAGGTGGGCACTGGAAATACTGGAGGACACTCTGTGAAGTGTACGATTGTCTAACCACTATGTTGTACACCTGAAACTAATATATTTGAAAAAATAACTTTTTACTGAAATGGAAAACATCGCCCATGACACTAGTTGAAACGTGCCTATGCACAGTGTCCTCTGACCCACATGCACATTTCTAAGTGCAGTGAGGCCAGGATGACTGTCCTATCCACACACAGAATGTGACTATCCCAGTAACTGCAATTCCATGTCATGTAGACCTTTAAATTCACGGGGAAGTGTTAATAGATTATAATGCTTGTTTTAAGATAATTCTGTAAAAACAGATGACAGCTATATAACTATAGAATAAAACTCCCAATTTTTACTGGTGGTAGACATTGTGTTAAGCATAATGTAGTCTGCTGCAGGCAAAATAGTTTTCCTAATTTGACAAATTTAGATCAGGAGGGACAAAGGAAGCCTGTGGTATAATATAGGAAACAATTAGCACTGAATCATATATTGCACATATGCAGTTTGAAGAAGAAAAAATCAACAGGCTTGACTGGGGCCTTAAAATAGGTTTGGGATCAGTTGAGGGGGAGGAAATGATTAGTGAGAGGTGTGTGCCTTGCAGAGTGAGGTTCACTGGTTAAGAGATGATGCAGGAAACAAGAGGCCAGAAGGGCCTAGAAGGTCAACAGATACCAAACTTACTGTAACAAGGTATGCCGAGCATTATGGTCAACTCTGAAGGAAGAAATGTGGCACGAAAGCAATGGTTTAAGGGAAAAACCACCACTGAAATAATCTTGAAACAATATGTGGGGCCCACACAGCACAGATGAACGGAGAAACAAGCAGAAGCAGAAGCAGAAACAGAACTTCCGGCCAAGATGGAGGCGTAGGTAGACACACTGTGCCTCCTTGCACAACCAAAAGAAAGAAAACAACAAATTTAAAAACAGAAATGACCAGAACTGACAGAAAATCGAACTGTATGGAAGTCTGACAACCAAAGGGTTAAAGAAGAAATATTCATCCAGACCAGTAGGAGGGGCGGAGACGGGCAGCAAGAAAGCCGCTGGAGGACTGGAGTGGGCAAAGCAGAAGCTGGAGGACAAGGTGAGGCAGCAGCTTTCAGACTGGACGGTCCCCACATTTGTGTGCAGATAAACTGGGAGGAACAACTGGGGAGTAAGATAGACCATGAAACCCAGGGTTCCAGCTCAGGGAAATAAGGCCTCAAAGCCTCTGACTGAAAACACCTGTGGGGGTTGAGGCGGCAGGAGGAGAAACTCCCAGCCTCGCAGGAGGAGAAACTCCCAGCCTCACAGGAGTTTGTTGGAGAGACCCACAGGGTCCTAGAATGTACACAAACCCACCCACCTGGGAATCAGCACCAGAAGGGCCCAATTTGATTGTGAGTAGCAGGGAAAGTGACTGAAAACTGGCAGAGAGCAGAGCAAGCAGCACTGTTTCCTCTGGGATCCCTCCCCACATACAGCCTCACAAAACAGTGCTGTGGGTTGCCCCACCCTAGTGAACACCTAAGGCTCCGCCCCTTACTATGTAACAGGCATTCGAGACCAAAAAAAAAAAAATGGCCCAAATGAAAGAACAGGTCAAAGCCCCAGGAAAAAAATACAATTAAGTGATGAAGTGAAAGCCAACCTACCAGATGCACAGTTCAAAACACTGGTAATCAGGATGCTCACAGACTTGGTTAAATGTGGTCGCAAATTACAGGAAAAAATGAAGGCTTTGCTAAGTGAAATAAAGGAAAATGTACAGGGAACCAACAATGACAGGAAGGAAATTGGGACACAAATCAACGGTGTGGGCCAGAAGGAAGAAAGAAACATTCAACCAGAACAGAATGAAGAAACAAGAATTCAAAAAAATGAGGAGAGGCTTAGGAACCTCCAGGATGTCTTTAAATGTTCCAATATCCGAATCATAGGGGTGCCAGAAGGAGTAGAGGAAGAGAAAGAAATTGAAATCTTATTTGAACAAATAATGAAGGGGAACTTCCCTAATCTGGCAAAGGAAATAGACTTCCAGGGAGTCCAGGGAGCTTAGAGAGTCCCAAAGAAGTTAGACCCATGAAGGAACACACTAAGGCACAGCACAATTACATTACCCAAGATTAAAGAGGAGAGAATCTTAAAAGCAGCAAGAGAAAAGGAGACAGTAACCTATAAAGGAGTGCCCATAAGACTGTCAGCTGATTTCTCAAAAGAAACCTTGCAGGCAAGAAGGGGCTGGCAAGAAGTATTCCAAGTCATGAAAGGCAAGGACCTACATCCAAGATGACTCTATCCAGCAAAGCTATCATTTAGAATGGA